>APFE031274560.1:0-20385 GCA_000404065.3 Pinus taeda | reverse complement strand
CGGGGGGGACAAGTCCCCCCGCACCACCCCCCCCCGCATGGAGGGGTGTACAAACTTCCTGGGGTATACATCCGGCTGAAACAAAGACCTCTGAACAATCATGCTCCAAATCCAACACATAAAAGGTCACTCTTTTAAAGCTACAAATAAAAAAACACGCAAAGAAGAAGACAAATCTTGAAAAGCCGGTTTCAAGAAGACCTTCCTCAAAATCAAGAACTTCTTGAAAAAAATCTTACTAAAATCAAAAGGTTCAAGGATTGACAATAGGAACACTTACAAGTTATTGACAGGGAAGATCAAGAATTGGCTTAGTTGAAGATGAAGGTAAAAAGAGCAGGTAAGGCTCCATCTGACGAAGGCACAAGCTCCACGACTTTGCAAAGTTAGGATGAGAAGAATATTAATCAAAGTAAAGGACCGGAGAAGATTGAGAATGTTGCAACTCCAAAGAATAATGCAGAAGCAATCAAGGACAAAGGACAACAAAGGCCTATACCACTGCCTGTGAAGAAGAATGGATACAAAATGCCATCCAGGTACGCTCATTCATTTAATGGTTATTGTTTTTCATGTACTAAATTTTGACATATGTCTAGGGATTGTAAAGTTGTTGACAAGTACAATACTCAGGGCATTATCAAAACCCTAGAAGTAGGTTTGTTGAATCACGAGATAAGTTTCATAATGATTTTGTCAACAAGTACATGTCAAATAGGCCAAACATTGAATTTTTCAAATGCCATAACTATGGCCATAAAGTTTGTGATTGCAGATACAAGGAGGAATCTTCCATGAATGAAAACCCCAACAATGAATGTTTAAGTGCCATAAGTATGGACACATAGCTTGAGATTGCTGCTACAAGATGGAATAAATCATGAATGACAAATTTAACAACAAGTACAAGAAAGTTTGGAGAAGAAATTAGGTACAAGAAGATCAAGTAGATAAGAAAGTCTCGAAAATCATGCTCTTAGGTTTTGTAAAGGCAAAAAGTCACGATGAATCAACGTGTACATTGGACAATGACAAGGTTTAGGATGATCCAGTCAAAGATTTGGGTGATACGTTATTTTGAAGAATCCAACATGATGACTCTCTAAATATTGAAGAGGGGGAGTCTAAGCAACAACAATTGCACATTTGAAGATCAATCATTGACGAGTTGACAGTGGGGATATATGAAGAAGTGCCATTAGCAATTTTAGTGGAATAACAGATTTGGCTGGGAAAGTTGATCCATATTTATAGGTAGAGTCAACAGTATGAAGCATAGCTTGACATGGGGAGATAGGTTATTTATTTCAGAAAGCATTGATCAAGGCATTTTGAAGGAGATGAGGTATCTTAAAGGAAGACAGAAGAAGGCTTCTCGTTAGGGGGAGCACTAGCAAATTACAGGTCCACAAGAAGCAGGTAGTTTGTCAAGGGGATTCACCCTTTGTCATTGATGTCAAAGGGGGAGGGAAATCAGGAGAAGAAGATTAAGGAATGGAGTCAGGGGGGAGCAATGATTGCAAGAGTACGTGTGTTACCATCAATGACAAAGGAGGAGATTGTTGGATGGTCTGGTCATTGATGTCAATCGTGGGGTTTGACTTTGACAAAAACACCTGTCGTTGATGTCACAGTTAATGAACACTTCTTATATTTGTTTGGATTACATCGAGTTGGAAGCTCCACTATTGGATGGTTGAAAACCCTAGTCCTAGGGTTTGAGTTCCCAGGACTAAAGACATACCCTGAACTTGTCAGAGTTTTTTTGAACATGTCAATCATCGATTTTGTCTAGGAGATCCTCATCCATGGATTCTTCTTATTGAGTCGATTTCGATGGTATGTGGTACACCCTGAGAGGCCTCCTGGGTTGAGAGATATTCACATTTGAAGGTGAAGACCCCAATTAGTGGGCTAAAACCCCATGCATGGTGACATGGCACATTCTTATTAACCAAATCAAAAGTCAAATTTCAAAATAGGTGTTGAAGTGGGCACAGTTCTTTGGTCAATGCCAAAAATAATGCCACAAGTAAATCAATTTTATTTTAGGTCAAGATATGGCTCTTAAAGTTGAAACCTTAGTCAAAGATCCCCAAAAGAATTATATTTTAAGAAAATTAAAAGTAGCATGGGCCTATCCAAAAGGAAGTTTATTAATGGACCAAAATATGATTAAACCTTGAGTTTTAATTAAACCTTGAAACTCTAATTAAAAATAAAAATTAATCTCTTCGAAACAATTTCTCCTTTCACCTTTAGAAACCCTTCCAAAAGATAAATGATTGAGTTGTTAATTTAAGCTCAACATAGGTCAGTTCTCTCCAAAAATTTAGACTGGATCTAGGCCTAACTGACCCCTCCAGTAAGCCCTTTTAAATTATATATAGGGTGGGATCTCTCCATAAAAGAGATAGAAAAGACTCGCAATTATCTTTGATATCTCTCTGTGGCAAGGAAGAACGAATTATGTGACAAACATATGTTTTTTTTTTGGATAACACCTGGGTTTTGGGCTACTTGTTCTAAGGAGTTTCTATTTTGTTTTGGGTTGGCTTTTCGTGGGTTTTGGCATATAGTTTGGAATCCATTAGGTTTATTGTAGAACAAACTCAACACACATTCTCTATGACTAACTTCTGCACTCCCTTCGGCCTTGTGGAAGAATTAATTTGACAAGAGGCAGATTGAAGAGGTCTAATCCCAACGACTTTTTTCTAATCCTTGCATATATTTTATGTGGTGACAAATTTCTAAAACATTTTGGCCTTCATTAGGGCATCCTTCAGTACAAGTGGCTAGTAAAACTGATGGTTTTTTTGGCATTAATCTTTCGACCCTCTCTAGGGCACTAATTGCAGTCCAAGTTCAGGGTGATTTGTGTGAAAATTCCTGAATCTAACACATTAGAAACCCCTACTGCAATTACTGGTTTACAATCTCCTACTTGTTCTTTACATTAACAAGTTATTTAATTGCATAAACATCGAAATCAACACTATTGCAACCTTCACAAATATACAGATCATGCATTGAAATAAAATGAGACAATAACACAAGGGACACCGTTATTTTTGGACAATTGTCCCCGAAAAACCCAATTTGGGAAAACCGGTGCAACATATAGAGGGTTTGTATTATTAAGCAGATTCATGAATACAACTAGGGTGCTAGAAATAGCTCACCCAACAGAGAATATCCTTGGCAATAGTACCTCTATCCAGAGACAGATATTCCAGAAAATCAGAAAACAAATGATCAAACCCCACAGCGACTCTGGTTGTTCCCTATGATGGAAAATGAAAGCTGCTCCAAGCACTGCTCTGGAACTGTGTCACTCCTCCAGGAGCTTCGTCACCCTCTCCTGGCTCAGAATCTACTAATCTGCTCTGAGTCTTCCCCACAGAATCTCCCCAACGCTGCCTTTGAGGCCCAATCTCAGCCTATGCATCAGCCCTTCTAGGGCATGCGCTATCTCTCTCGGCATTACATTGTCTCTCTTGGCACTGCATTGTCTCTCCCGACACTGCGCTGCCTCTCTCGGCACTGCGCTGCCTCTCTCGACATTGCGCTGCCTCTCCCGGCATTACATTGTCTCTCTCAAACTGCGTTTCCTCTCTGTTATGTATTCTTCAGCCTCAGATGAAAATCTCTTGCAGAACTTTCCCTCATTGCAACTTTGATCACTAACTCGATTTCCTCTGCAAACCTCACCCCACAAAATCAAATTCTTTGATCACTTGGTGTATCTCCAACTAACCCTCAAGCCTTTTATTATACTTTTCCCGTTGAGTCTTCAACGACCGAGATTAAGTCCCTAATCAACGAATAAGATTAGAACTGGCTTGATCCTCGTCATGTAGAACTTTATCACCCATATTTTATTAATACACATTAATATTTTTATTTTCCTAAGTTTAGACTTAGGAACCCATTAAAAATATTAATTATTTTAATAACTCCTCATCCAGGTGGAATTTCTCCAAACGATTTCTGGGTCTTGGATATCTCATGTGCGTTAGCCTCTCCACAAAATTTCATGGCTAGAGCACATCCGATGCTACCCAAAATAAACAATTTGTTGGGAAATTTTGCTTTGTGGCTTGTCATTGTAGGGATATTGGATTTGTTTAGGTGGTTTCTTTGCATCACTAGTTTTGTGGTTTTGTTTAGGTGGTTTCTTTGCATCACTAGTTTTGTGGTTTTTTTTGGGTGATTGTGTTTTGTTTGGTAGTTGCTTTTGTGCAGGGATAAACCTTTTATTACAGACCTTCGATCCTCTCTAGATCTGTTCACGGTGCATGTTTGATTTCTTTTTGGTCTCTATGGGATTCACTTAGGGATTCTTCAATACATGACTATTCTTTAATTTATTTCTGAACCTCAACCTCTCCTTGAAAGCTTCCATTATGATATACATAACAAGGTTTCTTTTTGTATTTGGCTATGGTATCCGTTTGGGAATAGGCCTATTTTAGAACCTTAGACTCAAACTTGTGAAGTAAATCTCCAGAAACAAACAAATTGACCTCAGGTTTGAAGTTTGAGTGTCAAAAGGACTAAAGAACTAGTAGTTCTCTTGGCCCTCCTAGGGAAACCTTATGAGCACAATAAATAAGATCTGTTGAAGGACAATACCACCTGTGTGTATTTTCTAAGCATGAAAGAATTGAAGGACAACTAGGTGATACTGATCACCTAAGGTTTGGCACATTAATGTTGAAGCAAAGTGATATTTGGCAACAAGAAAGTGATCTACAACAGTGTAGGTCTTGATCATCTATAACAATGAAGCAGTTTGACATTGTCGTGGTTATTACATCCCAAGAAGTAAACAGTGGCACCTACAACAATATAGTGTTATTATCAAGGCAGAGAAGTTGCTTCAACAAGGGCATCATTACTACTATACAAGGACCTTGACACTCAATGGTTATCTACAAGGCAGTAATACACATACAATGATCTTGTAAAAGACATTGACATGACTCTTTTGTACTACAGTGATGATCAATTTTGCAGTGATTTGATTTGACAAATGATGCTTTGAATCCTATGCATGACTAAATAGTGAGTCATGGACAATATTGTATGACAAATGAGGGAGCTTGATGACATATAATTTAGATGAACAATAGCAACAGTGCAAGGTTCATTTTTATTGCAGTAGTTTGGAAGGTGCTTCATAACTATACCCGAGCAGGAATAAGACGCATGCTAGTAGCTCTCCTTGGGCAGAGTTTGAGACAATTACAAGAAGGTCATAGGGATGATCTATGACAGGATTGAGCCATCATCACACATTAGTGCCCAATACTTGTAGTAGCACAAGCAACTTGAATAATGGTTTGGATAGACTGCGTCATAAGCCTTTTGATTGCACATTCATTCATGAGCAATGTCGTATAATAATATTGACTGATTACTTATAACAGCAACAATGACAACGTATTGTGCAGTGGTTGATGGATGTAACAACATTGACAATCAAGGTTTGATGTGCAGTTTGTGTAGTGGCTTGATTAGGAATTGTGCTCGAGTAGATGTCAGTTTCGTGAACAATGTTTGTACTACAATGGTCAGTTAAAGTAGTTTTGAGCAGTGTGCCTGCCAAGACTTGTTAGTGATATACATACTGAGTAGCGCAGGAAAATCTTCTTTACAGTTCTCTTATATTGATTTAGAGTAGAGGGGGATCCAACTTGAAAATTGTGAAACGTTGTTCGCTAGCTAATCAGGGTGATGCAAGGCAGGTGATTGGAATCACCTTCAGGTTGGTACCTGAGAACACTTCAACGTGGCAGGGTAGTTCTAGGGTAGGTTGTAGCCTGCACAAGGCATTGGAGCGTCTAGTTGTAGTTGGTACACAGGGTGTTGGATCATTTGTCTAGTTGGAGCCTGAGATCTAGGGTGTTGCAGCGTCCTCCTAGTTACAGCTGGTAAACGGGGTGTTGGAGCATCCAATAGGTTAGAGCTTGTAAAATAGGGGGTTGGAGCCTCCTTCAGTTGGAGCTGAAAACTTGATGTAATTATTATTTTTTAAGAAGAAGACAACTATTAAGAAACATTTGGTGGTTTTTGACCTAGAGGGGGTTTTCCACCTAAAAATTGTGTGCCCACTATGTTGATTATTGTGCATTGTTGAATGGTGTTGTTTACTACTTTTTACAATTTGATTAATTTTTTTTGAAGATTAACTAATGCTCTAAAAAGTTTAATAAATTGATAATTTAAAGAAGATATGTCTGGAATATGCTCGACAATTTTATTTTCAAGTCAATATTTGAAGTCCATACTAGGACCCATCATCAAGACAAGATTAATAAATTGCTAATTGCTTAGAAATATTGATTCACCCCCTTCTCAGTGTTTTGAACAATTCCAAGATATAAAAGTTAAGTTGTACTTCACTGAATGAGAGGGTCTATTGAATACCTAATCTGAGTACGTGCCTATTTGATCCTGTTTTAGTTTTTCTTTCCATGTGTGATTTCCTGTGGAAGGGTGATTTCATTTTCATATCTCTTAATTGGTTTGAGGCTTTGTTCTGTAGAGTTGTATTTTAATTGCAGTTCTTAACACTCTAATGAGATTAGATTCATAGTGTTTAACTATGCATTAGACATCCTTAATCAGAATGACAACGGATTTCAATCAGAGTGTTGAGGTTTGCATCAGATATAAGTTTTCTTAACAGAATGGTTGGTTACCTGGGTTTTCATCTTCCACTCAATTTGCACTCATGTTTTCTTCCTGATGATTTTAATAAAGTGTCAACTCTCAGTGGTTTTACACATTTAATTCAGTGCACATTTACTGATAATTGATATCAGAAGTTAAGAAAACAACATTTGACACACATATACTCTATTTGAAATTTTGTTGTTGTGAAATATGGCTGATAATGTTGTATTAATTCTTCATTTTATTAATGGAAATCATGACAAAAGTCTCATTACAAGTATTCACAATATCTTGCTCAAACACATTTGCAAATGTTTGCAAAAAGGGAAAACAAGTTGATTATTTGAAAAAATGACAAACACAATATGTATACTACAAAAATTTAGGCTTATTAAACATACATGAACACATTTATGATACAAAAAATTAGGCTTCTTGAACATACATGGACACATTAATGGCCATACCATATTTAAATCTCCATATATATAATTGATGAATACAATGTTACTGTTATACATGCTTTGACAGGGCAGGTATAAAAAGTCAAAAGTTGTGATACTCAAAACTTAATGACTTGGGAAAGATTGACAAATACAAAAGTAACTCAAAATATAATTTGGCAAGTGTAGCCCAGGTCTGGTAGTGTGGAAAGTTTAGGGTCAAATATAAGGCCCAACTTTGACTTGGTGAAACTCATGGGTCTTTATTGAGTCAAATTACACTTCAAAAATTGTTTGAAACCAACAAAATTTTGATGATGGATTCTAGTTGAAATCAAGTGTCTCCTTGTGTTTCCACTTGAATCATGGTTTTATCATTCTCAAAAGGGGTTCTAACCCTCTTCTAATCAAATTAGAATATTACTAAACCTTGAAACATATTAAATCAATTGAAACCATGAAATTTTTTAAATCAACTTCATGTTGATTGGAAACAAGTGCGTTTGGTCTCTATCCATGATTTGAATGGATTTGGGAAGATAATGAAGTATCCTTGCATCTATCTCGTGGTGTCTTCTATCACTGTAAAATCTTCTCTTCCCTAATTTCTAAGGTTCATATTATATATCTTGAATAAAAAATCTTGTGGAGTATCTTGGATGAAAATGAATCTTGTGGAGTATTTTGGTTAAATTTCTCCTGCAAATTTAGTTAGAATTTTGCTAGAAGAGTTTTCCTTAATTAATGGAAACTTTTCTCTTAGATTTATTACCCTTTTTTATAAGACTGTGAACATCATACTTTCAAAAATAAAAGAATGGAATGGAACTTTAATTCATTCAAAAAAAATAGGCTCATAAAAAAGTTGAGTTCATTCACTTTGTTACTCATTCTAGTTTTGAATAGAATGAGTTAAAAGTGACTAAGCTCAATTTGATTTTCTTTTTTGTTAGTTCATAAGTTTGTAATTTGTCAATTTAGTGTATCCCAGGTGGATGGGAGGATTTAATAAAAACTTCCTACTCAGGTTTAAGTCTCAATGTGACATGATGTGCCATTGGGAGATTCCTTTGTTATCAACCTATTTTCCCACATTTGAGTTAATTGCAATTATCTTTACATTGTTGACCCTTTTCAATAGCTTGTACCCTTGTTTCTCAGCTTTTTAGTGCATGTGTGCCAGTTAACCTCATTTAATCTGCTACATCCCCTAGTTCTCAATGTACAATCTGGGTTGGCAAAGTATATTATCCTTATCTAATTCACATCTGTAACTTTTTTCTAGAATTGCTCATTCCCAGCTAGGGGATCTGATCGATGGATTACCTTTATGACTTGGCTAGGGGAGAATTATTATGGAAGTTTCCTAACTTCTCTCCCCCCTAAGTGCCCACATTCATACTCCTAGGGAGGACTAAAGTCCTATATATACTCATCACATCAAAGGGTCAAGCTAGTTAGAATCTAAGATCTAGTGTCGTCATTATAGTCAGAGAGATTTGTTCTCGTGGGAGGTTGAACTAGAGACTACTCTTGTGTCATTGGAGTATATTATTTCTATATTCCATTTTGTTTTAATGCAGTATTGATTCCCTTTCTCTTACATTGTAGGTATATACATGATTTTCATGTTGTTTTAATGCTAGTTTATCAATGGTTATCATGTAGACCCGATCTTGCAAGAAGGATTTTGAGTGTTTGTATGTTGGTTTCTTATGTGCAAGAGCTTGGAAACTAAGAGGTGTGGCATCCCCCAAGTTCATTGTGTCAACTGATTATTGTATCGTTATTTGAAAGGTGCGGCCTCTCAACCTCTTTGTGCATGTTATATGAGGGTTTGTATGGTATAGGGATTGCCTCGAAATCTTATTGCATGCCTAGAGCACACACGTATGTCTAGTGATGACTAGGCAAGGATCACAAAGCAATAACTCCTTGTGGTTGGGTGATTTTGACTACAACAGAATTACCCAATTACAAGGAACTATGCTCCATGATCCTTGCCTAGGGATCACCAGATAGATGTGTGATCACTAGATAGACGTGTGTGCTATAGGTATGCAAAAAGATTCTGAGGCAATCCCTATATCATACAAACCCTAATATAACATGCAAAAATAGGATGAGAGGAAACACCTGTCAAATAAAGATACAATAGTTAGTTAATGCAGCCAACTTAGGGGATGCCACACCTCCTAGTTTCTAAGCTCCTGCACATAAGAAACTAACATACAAACACTCAAAATCATTCCCGCAAGATCAGGTGAGCATGATAAGAATTGGTGAGCCAACATTAAAACAACATGAATATACCGATAATGTAAGAGAAAGGGAAACAATATTGCTTTAAAACAAAATGGAATATACAAATGATATACCCCAATCACACAAGAGTAGTCTCTCCTTTAGCCTAATAGCTTGGTCTCCTTCAGCCTCCCACAAGAAAAAATCTTTTTGACTATAATGATGACGCTAGATCTTATATTCTAACTAGCTTGACCCTTTGATGTGATGAGTATATATAGGCCTTAAGGCCTCCCTGGAAGGATGAATTTGGATGCTCAGGAGGAAGAGAAGTTAGGAAATTTAAATAATAATTTTCCCATAGCCAAGTCATATAAGTAATCCATTGATCAGATCTCTTAGGGTATGAACAATTTTATCCATAAATTGTTGTGGATATTCCACTGGATAGTTCGTCACAACAGATATGACAATATTATCTTAAAAATCCGAAATTCTAACTATTACAATTTTATTTAATTTCTAGATTTGTAGATTTTACTGTAATTAGTGGATGCATGCGAATGGAAATTATGCAAAAAAGTAGAGAACAACAAAATAAGCTCACCCACACACATAAGACACAATATGCTATGGGAAACCCTTTCAGGAGAAACCCAACTAGAAGGTGAGGTCGCTTCACTCTCTTTCTTTGTCTAGAATATAAGGCTGCAAGTACAAAGAAGTAATGCCAATGGCATGTGGGCTGCTACAGTGCATTGATCCTCTCTGTCTGTGCTACCTCCTATCTCTCTTGGCTATCTTTTCTCTACTATGGAACAAAATTCCCTTGAAAGAATGGGGTGCCTCTTCCTCCTAGTGGCCCAGTTATAACATAGTGTGATAGCCTACTAGTGGTTAAGTTTGACTACATCAAATCTTAACTAGAGCTACAAAATAGAATCTTCTAGATTCTTTTACAAGACAAACACGTGGCTAGCCCCTTTTCCATGAATAATGGAGGTTGTCGCGACATCCTCCCGAACTATAGGTGTGAAAATTGGAAGGTCAACTTCTGATTGGGCTAATTTTTGTGTGCAGACTTTGATTGACATGCTTCTTGCATCGTTGGAAAGATCTATGTGTGTAGAAAAACATGAAAATGTGTTGCAATAAAGCGAAAAAATTTTACTCCCAAAAAACATCTTTGGATACCTCAAAATGCTCTTGGAAATTTTCAGACCTCGTTCTGCCAAACTGGGTCCCACTTGTGAAAAAGGTCCCATGAGTTGATTCCTCCACTTTTTCCACTCTAAATTCATTGAGATGGATTACAATCAATATAATGATTCAATTTGGATCACACCTCCCCATATTTTGAGGCTTTTGGTCCCCAAAAGCTTTTATTAAAAGAGGTGAGGAAAATTTTCCTCCTTCTCTTTGGTGTACCATTTAACTTTGCTTGGAAGTTGTCCCTTCAACCCAATCTGCCAAAGGTCATGTTGCCCCTGTCTTGTAGTTTTGGACCTTTGCAAAATTGTATCTTATGTCAACTCTGCTTGAGCATTGGGTGCCAAATCCTCCACAAAAGGTAGGACTTGTTCCTCTTCCTAGTCTAGCATGGAAGGCTCATAGAGCTTCAAATTCTCTACATTCACAACTGAGCAAATGCGCATATATGGTGGTAAATTGAGTTGATAGGCATTATCACCCATTTTTTCCAGTATCTCAAAGAGGCCATAACTCAGAGCCTTGATTTTCTTACCAGGCCCCTGCAACCTCTCCTTGTTCAACTATAGCCATACTCTGTCTCCCACTTTGAATGATTTCTCTGTTCTGTGTTGATCATGCTTGACCTTATACTTCTCCTTCGACTTTTACAGTGTTTATTATACCTATAGATGGATCTTCTCTATAATTTTTTTAGCCCTCGAAGAATCTCCTGTAAGATCTTCCCTCACTCCTCCTTGTTGCCCATATGCAATATCCAAAGGTGAAGGTGGAAATATCCAAAACAAGTCTCATATGGGGACTTTCCTGTAGAAGTGTGGATAGCTTTATTCAGTAAGAATGTTGTATATATACTAGATTATCATCCCAAGTGTTCGGATTCTTCTAGTTGTATCAACTAAGAAGCTGCACCAAAGTCTTGTTGACTACTTTTGTCTGCCCATCTGTCTATGAATGGAATGTTGTAGATCTCTTCAACTTTGTGTCCATCTTCTCCCACAATGTAGTCCAGAAAATCTTGTATCCCTATCTAAAATGATGCTCCTTGGTATCCTAAAGTGCACCTAGACCTGTCCAAAGAACAAGTTTCTTTCTTATTACCCGCTCATGGTCTTTTTACAGGGCATCAGAACACACATGTTGTTGAACCTGTCAACTACCACAAACATGTAGTCATGTCCCTTCTTGGTTGTTGGTAAACCTCCTACAAAGTCCATGGAAATGATTTTCCAAGGACGAGTAAGTACATGTAAGGGATGATATATACCCTGTTTCCTCTTGCTAGGCTTGTTGGTACAACAAATCATGCATATTCTTATGAACCTAGCTACATGCTCTTGCATCTTGGGCCAATACACATACCTTTGCAAGTTAGCCATGATCTTCCCCACACCAAAGTTCCCTTCAACCTTGGAGGTGTGAGCCTCTCTGATCAACTGTAACCACTCATATTTAGGAACACATAGCTTATCCAACCTGTAAAGTAACCCATCCTGGAGATCGTAGTTAATGGTGTTGTCGCCATTGTGCACATGACTTTGACTCTGCAACTGTTGATGCACCTCCTTGAAGTCCTCATCCTCTGAATATGCCTCTTTGTATGCATCATGGGTGAATGGCTCCATGTGCATAAGAGTCCACGAAGATGTAATATGTGATGTGGGTGGCCTTGAAAGCATGTCAACCAACTTTTTTGTGTTGCCCTTCTTATACTTGATCACCAATTGAAACTGTTGTAAAAACCCCATCCACTTGTAATGCCTGGTATGTTGTATCTTACTCTGGGCCTACAAGTACTGTATTGGTTGGTGATCTGTGTGGATTACTGTCTCCTTTCCCATCAGATAGTGCTTCCATTTCTTCACAGCTTGCACCATGGCATAGATCTCCTTGTCGTATGTAGGGTAGTTGAGAACTGCCCCATGAAATAACTTCAGAACGATAGCATACAAACCTTCCTTCCTCCATCAATACAACTCCCATAGCATACCCACACGTATTTGTCTCCACTTCAAAGGGCTGCTGCAAGTTTGGTAATGCCAGAACTGGTGCTTGAATGATCTTCTTCTTTAGCTCTTGGAAAGCCTTCTGTTGACCTTTTCCCCACTGGAAACTCTTGCCACTCATTGTTATGGCATGGAGCGGTGCTGCTACCGCTGAAAATGAGGCTATGAATTTTCTCAGGTACTCTGTTGCCCAAGTGAAACTCCTGACCTCAGAAATGTTGGGTTGTGTTATATTCTTTCCACGACTAGCTCGCCTAGTTAACCGAGGGTTAGAGGGGGGCAGAGCCCCCCCTGTATAGGGGGTTTGAAGGGGGCAGTTAGCCCCCAACTATGGGGTTCAAGGCAGCGCCCTGGGGAAAATAAAATTGGACCCTATTTTAGGTGGGAAAACCTACCTATGGTTTTGTGCATGTTTTTCGCACATGGTTTTGGGCGCGATGGTTTTTCGGTACATGGTATTGGATGCTTCAGCATGTATACATATGTATTGTAACATTGAAAGGAACATAATGAAAAATCAATCTGGTAGTCTCGGTAATGGGGATCCAGGGGAAATCTCTGTGTATGTGTTTTATGTGTTATGCTCTCGCAATGTTTATTTTCTGTGTTTTAGAATCCGTATGCAGGTAATTTCTATACAGGGTTAAAACCTACAAGAAACATTAGTAGGCACTAACCATTTCATGATGGCCTCCATCTTGGAAGGATCTATCTTCAGCTCTCCTCCACCAATCACATATCCCAGATACACCAAGGATTGTTGTGCAAACTCATACTTCTTGAGGTTTACTAGCAGCTGGTGCTTCTTCAATGTTTCTAGCACTTGCGTCAAATGTGAAATATGTTCCTCCCACGTAGCATTGTATACTAGTATATCATCAAAATAAACAATAACAAATAAATCTATAAAATAGTGTAATACACCATTCACTAATCTCATAAATGTAGTTGGTGCATTACATAGGCCAAATGGCATGACTAACCACTCATACAGACCTTCCCTGGTTTTTAAGGAGGTCTTCCAAGTATCTTCTTCTTTGACTCGAACCTGGTGGTATCGAGACTTCATGTCCATCTTGGTGAAGTATTTTTCTTGCTACAACTGATATAATAGACCATCTATCCTGCGCAGGGGGTATCTATTCTTGAGCGTGATTTTGGTCAATGCCCTATAATCTATACACATTTTTTGAGTCCCATCCTTCTTCAGCACAATGATGATGGGTGACCCACATGGTGATGTACTCAGTGGAATGATAAATTGTCAGTACAACCCAATATTTAGCAACGTGGAGTCTGAAAATAACTGGATCTCGTTCTCCACTTATATCTTAGGTGGTAACCCTTTAGGCTCTCGAAACACATCCCTATATTCTTGTAACAACTCCAATTGTTGTTTTTGTTTCTTAGTACACCCCTGCAGGGATGCTTTGCTTCTTATTGACTCCTCTTCAAACTGACTTTCTCTTAAAAACAATAAAACATACTTCTTGCTGAAACTGATCAATTTCTTGGTTTGGTTGGCACTTACGAATGAAATTCTAGACTTGCCTTTGTGTGCATTGATGATGAACGATTTTCCATCCTTGACGAGCTGATACTGATTGGGTCTCCTCATGAATATGACATCTCACATGTTTTAGCACTCTGTAATTCTTCCAGGCTTAGGAGAGGAACCCAAAGTTTGCCACAAACGACTTTAAAACTGGAATCTAGCCCTTCCAGTTTCAGAGAAGGCTCTCTTTGTATGATTCTTCAGTCACTTAGGTCTTAGGCTAGGTATTAAGATCAGAGAGGAATAATGTTAACAACTTGAAGGCAGAGAAGAGGGAAAATCCATTGGGCATACGGTAATATAAATCTAATGTTTTTCAGTGATATGATGGGGAAATTTAGCAAACCTTAGATAGGGGAAAGATAAGCAATCATTATGGTGTTTTTTGTCAAATTCGTTGTAGAAGTGGTCAGCAGAGGAATGGTGGAATAATTAAATCTAAAGCATCTAACTCAGGATGAATTCTAAATGTCATAATGGAAGGAAAACATTAAATGTTTAGTAAGCTATGACAAAGCACTTTAACAATGAATTCTGAAATAAATCCTTGTTAAACTAAACATGAATACATAACATTCAAACATGATGATAACAAGAGAGAAAACTTAAAACACAGGATATCACATCACCATTAGAAATTTACACATGAATCCATGTAAAGGTCGACTTAAGCCTTCATCATTCACTAAAAAATTACTGAAGATATACAATGCACAGTGTTTTCTTTCTCTAACCCTAACCAACCAACCCTTTGCACGCTGAGATTCATGAAGTATATACAATTGTCTCATCCCTGGACGTAGGGGGTTGAACTCAACCATTTCCCCAAAGATAGAGTCAGTTACATTAGATTTAGAAACTGCCTACTAGGAAATAGGGACCGAATTTATGGAAAATAGGGTTCAAATATTAGATCATATCTCTCGAATCATGATAGTTTTTACATAACTGGAGAAGGTTTTTGTATATGATATTTTCTTGAGAGAAACATCTCTCAGTTTTTGAAAATTCTTCTTCATCTCCTCAGAATCCACACCCAAATATCATGACTAAAACAATAAATGACAAAATCTGAAAAATAGGTTGTAAAGATTCATTCAAATATTCCAATATATGAAACCTATTACAAAACTGAAGGAAGTTTTTGTTATTCAGATTGTGTTTGACATAAACCTCTTTTACTTTTTCAAAATTCATTTCCATTCGGTCAAAAACTGATTTTTAAGTTAACTGCTAAAACAATTAAAAATGTAGCAAATCCCCCGCAACAAAAGCACAACAAGCTTCTTTTCATATTAGATGATGAATTCTTGAATTTTGAACCTGCAAGACACTCAAGGACATTTTTCATAACCATGAGAATCAATTTCATGAAGTTTGGAGTCGAATTAAAATGTTAAAAAGTTGACTGTGTGGAAGCACAACGCAATTGTTGTGCTACTTCAAAAGCGCAATGAATTTATCATCTGTATACTTTTGATCATCCCTTGTACCTATGAATGTGACAAACAGGTGGAAAATAACTCCTAAATCATCAAATACCAATTAAGAAACACCTGACCAAACTGCAAACCTTCCTTCTTTGAAAATCATCATCTACAACAAAAGCACAATGCAATTTCACCTGCATAGGTTTGGCTGAGCACTAGGGTCTCTGAACAAAGAAAATAGATTGGTGATGATGTTGATAGTATTAACAACCTCCTTGAGCCTCCATGAACTGAAATAGCACAAAAAAACCCCATGTTCTACTGAACTTCATGCTTATGACAGTAGTGCAATGCATTCAAGTATGAGGGTTACAAGATTTTCTGGGCATTCTTCTCAATTACTAAAGATGAAATTGATAATATACAATGTGAATTATCTGATAGGAGAAATTTGGAACCTGAGAGTGATCATGGAACAATAAAGCCTCCAATTTGCAGAAGCGCAACGAACACTTGCAAACAAAGCGCAACAACTCTCTTTCGTTGTTCAAAACATCTGAGGAGGAGGAGAAACTATTAGGATGACTTTTTGAGAACCAAATGCATGCATTTGTCACCTTCCACACGTTCCAAGCCTCCTTTACAATGATTAGTTGCAAATTCAAATATGAAAGCGTTGCGCAAATCATGAGTGCAACACCAACTTGTAATGATGATGATATGACGACTCGACCTTGCAACTAACTTGACAAGGCACCACTAAACTCGAATTAATGATGAAAACTTCAAATCCATTATGATCTCTACTCATGACTTTGTATGAGACATTAACCATAGACTCACTTAACTCAACCCTTTAGAAAATCTGTTGTAGCTCCCAGAGATAACCTTGGATTTCTTACAAGACCAATTCATGGGCACATCTAGATTTGAGTGTCTCAAATGATACTAAGTGAAATGGAGACCTCACACACACACACACATATATATATATGATATAATGGGTTGGTTCATTTACCTAAAGGAGTAAGACATGGATTTTTGGTATTTCTTCACATGTACAAATCACAGAAATATTGCATAAAACAGTGGAGGCCGAGTAGTTCAAGGACTTACAACTTAATAAGCTTTTGTAAAGAAAATGAGAGAGGATAAGGAGAAAAAGCAAATCATCACATAGAGCTTAAAGCATCAATAATTCTACACTTTACACATAGAGCTTGAGGCATTAAGAATTTCTATACTTATTTGAAGTACAAGTAGATGTAATGGATAAGAGAGGGACTAAATGCTATGATTCATGTAGCACATATTTAAAGATATAATTTCAATAATCCATACAGGCACATGCATTAACAATGTCGATATAAATGAATTTGTGAGAAACTTACAAGCACATGCATTAACATATCGATACAAATGAATATGTGAGGAAGCTTGAAATATTTCTAGCAGCTATGATTGCATGAATTCAGAGGAGAAACATGAACATAATGGGTTTTAACAGAGGGATGACATACCATAATACTTGAAGGGGGAATCGCCACCATTTCTTCATATTCTGAAAGATTTGTATTGTGAAATTATACAGTCTGAAAAATAACATGTAGAGTTTTCTTTAGAATTTCTGAACCTTTGTTAAGTTTTGCTTCCTCCTATTTATTTGGAGAGGAGGAGCGTTGAACATTCATTACATAAAAATATCTTCGGTCAAGTCCCAACTGTTGAATTGACTAGCTGCGGTCGGGATGGCTATGTGGCCCAAAAACATTACAAAGCATTTATTACCTAATTGAACGATCGCAAATTACAGGAATACAAAACAAGTCAATCAATCAAATGAGATTGTTAACAAAAATATCTTCATGCCCATTCCTGCGCCACTACTGCTTCAAGTTGTGGCTTGCTTATGATATGGCCTCCTGTGCTGCTCAGTTGATTCCCATCGCTTCTACCTTTACTGCTTGAACCATTCATCCTTTAGAGTTGGGAATGGGCACTATCAGTTTCACATTGCAGTACTGAAACGGAGGACCCCTGGGAGGTACTTCACATTCCCTCTATATGGAACACCATGTCGGATAATTAAATGCTCCCGAGCTACGAAGTTTTTTTTTAAAACTGTCAGTGTCGACCCTAGTTCCGTGTCACAATGGGCCTTTCTGGATCAGTCCATGTCGGGTTTGAATGCACCACCTCTTTTCTTAAAAGCCACAGTTTCCGACCCATCACGCCTTTAAAGCCCTCACTGCACTATCAACGCCCTGATATGCCTAGTGATGCGCTTATGGTGTAATATGGAGGACTTTCTAGTGCTTGCCCCTATCACTAAAGCATTGTGAAACATGCGAGTCTTGATCCCCTTTAGGCCCCTTTGCTTCAACCCCTTTATGTAATATTCTTCATATGACCGAGGTCTTGAACCAGGTGCTTAGCCCGAAGGCGTTAAAGCCCTTTAAAAGCTTGTCTGGGGGAATTTTTACTTTACTACATGAAATCCCGCACTTCGGCAATTTCTCATGTTTTCCATTATTATTTCATCTAGACCCTTGTGATTGTCAATCTGCGGGATCGGGCCCACCCAAGATATCATAATCACACTACGGGAGGGAGTGGTGAGGATGAGTGGTTTTTGGAGGCGGGCATGAGCGGTAAGTGGTAAGTGGGGGGGTGTGAAATGATACGAGAGGGAAATGTAGCGGAGGGGTTTGGCGAGGAAACCGCTTTTGGAATCCCCCCTCACTAATAAAGAGAAACATGGCGGGGGGGCCAAAAAGGCCTGGGAGCCATTGACCTCGGCAAAGTTAATCTGGGTCATCCAGAGATGGGGGGTGTTAAATGAGCAGGTGGCCTTTGAAAGGGATGAACTCGTCAGCCTTTAAACTCCATTATATAAAATATCGCATCCGAGGAGTTCCTGCATATTGCAATCACAAGCCGGGAAAGACTTTGGCGGAGGAGGAACCTTTGCCTTATGCGATTGTTGATTGCGAGATTAATGATGTTATCAGTGCCACGTGGTACTTCCTGAGTGGTGACACGTGTAACCTAGATATGTCCCCATAGGACCCCTGAAAATGCTGAATCTATGTGCCACGTGTCCTCCGTACTGCCATGTCATGCTGGCGTCCACTGCCCCATGGATTCTTAGTACCAATAGGATGCTTCCACATACCCCCTAAAGGAGAGAGAAAAGGTGCCATCTGCTCTTGGTTTTTCATTGATTTTCTTTGTTAATCGTTTCTCAGCCCTCCCACCGCTTTAACACTAAACACCATTTTTCGGTGATTTTGATTTATATCGGCATTCGGTGATTTTCATGACCAAGTGCTTGTGTCCACCCCTTTGCACCTACGATCGTCAATATGTGATATTGGCACTCTACATCGTGAACCGCAGATACACTATGCACCATGGACCTTCGTCCACCGATTGTGATTTGCACTGCCTTGGACCTGTTGATTGCTGATCTTGTGATATCAACGATCGGCTAATCGCAAATTTTGTGTTTTCCCCCACTGTTTTTGCTAGGAAACTGCGATTTGCAATTACGATGAGCCTCGGTCTTTTCTCTTTGCTTTCTAGCTTTCAAAGGGAAACTTCAATCTGCTCTAACTTCTGATCCAGAAGTTAGTTTTTGGACTTCCACTCACCGTTGAAAAGCGAGTTCTGATCACTATGCAATGGAGAGGTTCCAATTTGGATTTGAGTGCTCTTATGGCCTGGAAGATGGTTGCAAACATCACTGCTCTTTGGCAACTTTGATCAACTAAAAACTCATAATGCAGTGAGTGACAACATTAGCTCCAACTGGGGACAATGCCTTGCTGGCAAGGTACATAGAACCTGCAAACTGGTAGCTTTCCTTCCATTGGGCATGGATCCATTTCTAAACAAACTATAATTCTATGAAAATGGAATACAACATGAACTAAAATTTCATATAACAATTACAATGCACACACCATTATTTACAATGATTGTGTTGTCGCCCAAAGTGTACACCAAGGGCCACAACGCTCAGGGCAAGGGTTGTCACTCTAATCATTGCCCACTCCGTTCTAGCTATCTCCTAGGCAAGTTAATGGGGGTAGTCCCTAGGGGCTGGAAGAAGGATGATGAAGGAAAACTTGTTGGGAGATAACAAGTTCTAGGAGATGCACTGAGAATTATCTTATTAACTTAACTTAAATTAGATGCAAGAGAGGTTGATTGAGAAATTATTTTACGATATTCAATTAGATTAGATCATTTAGATTTAACGTTATAAGACCAGTGCCTTTCAATTACAATGCTCAGAGAAATAAACTTGTAGAATAAAGGGAGTATCAATTCATAGGATAATGAATGTTGCTTAAGGAAACTTAAAACAAGATGAGTGTCAATTACACTTCGCTGCTCTAGAACAAATCAATTATCCAATCTTGCAATCAGAATGACTCACGAAAAATTGCCAACTCATAAAGCGATTTAAGATTGTATCAATGAAGCAATATTAGCAATGAAAGTTATCTTGTGAATGTTGGGTTGTGTTATATTCTTTCCACATAGTTAATAGGGGGTTTGAGGGGTACTCGTAAC
Source organism: Pinus taeda (assembly GCA_000404065.3). Classification (NCBI taxonomy): domain Eukaryota; kingdom Viridiplantae; phylum Streptophyta; class Pinopsida; order Pinales; family Pinaceae; genus Pinus; species Pinus taeda. The sequence goes on along the minus strand of APFE031274560.1, from coordinate 233 downwards.
CCCACTTTATGGGGTCCGGGGCAGTGCCCCGAAAAATTTTGGTTTTGGACCCTATGTTAGGTTGGGTGGACCCAACTATGGTTTTGTGCATGATTTTCGCACATGTTTTTTGGACGCAATGGTTTTCGGTCCATGCTTTTGGATGCGATGGTTTTCGGTCCATGGTATTGGATGCTTCGGCATGTATAAATATGTATTGTAACATTGAAAGGAACATAATGAAAAATCAAGCT
>APFE031274558.1:29098-66611 GCA_000404065.3 Pinus taeda | reverse complement strand
ACCCTTTATTGGTCAAGTATTAGATACTTTAGTAGGCAAAAAGTATTTCTCATTTTTGGATGGTTTTAGTGGTTACAATCAGATCCAGGTAGCACCTGAAGATCAAGATAAGACCACAACTTTCTCCTACCGAGTACTCCCTTTTGGATTATGTAATGCACCTGCAACATTCCAAAGGGCAGTACTAGGAATCTTTTTTGATCTAATTCATGATTGTGTAGAGGTTTACATGGATGATTTTACAGTTTATGGTGATCCATTTGAAGAGGCATTAGAAAATTTGGAAAAAGTTCTTATTAGGTGTAAAGAGACAAACCTTTCATTAAGTCATGAGAAATGTTTTATGATGTACTGAGGGAATTGTTTTATGACATCATATTTCGGGAGATGGAATTAAAGTTGATAGATCAAAAGTTGCAGTCATCTCCAAGTTGCCTATTCCAAATTGTCAAAAATATGTTAGAAGTTTTCTTGGATTTACTGGATACTGTAGAAGATTTATTGAAAACTTCACCAAAATAGCATCCCCACTCTTCAAATTACTTACAAAAGACCATGAATTCAAATGGGATCCTGATTGTCAATCTACATTTGAAACTCTGAAAACAAGAATATCTGAAGCACCCATTTTGAGAGGGCCAAATTGGAAACTTCCTTTCCATATTTCCACAGATGCTTCAGATACAGCTCTAGGAGTTGTGTTGGGTCAAAAGGATTTAATTCCTTATGCCATTTACTACACCAGTAAAAATTTGACTCCCACCGAGTTAAACTATATTGTGGCTGAAAAAGAGTTCTTAGCTGTTGTTCATGCAATCAATAAGTTTAGACATTATATAACAGGCTATGAAACTTTTTTCCATACTGATCATTCTCCAATTAGATATCTAATGAACAAACCTGTTACTAATGGCAGAGTTACAATATGGCTTTTACTTTTACAAGAATTCAATATTACTGTGGTGGATAGACCAAGGAAACAAAATATAGTAGCTGATTTCTTGTCTAGAATCCAAAATACTAATGAATATTCTCCTGTAGAGGATAAGTTTCCAGATGAGTATTTATTTGCAGTAACTACTAAGACTCCTTGGTATGCAGATATTGCTAACTATTTTGGTTACAGGAAACCTACCCCAATTATTTCTAGTGAAAAAAGAAGAATTTTCAGGAGAGTTTGAATTATTCATGGATTTCTAATGATTGTTTAAAACAAGGGCTAGATTGTGTGATCAGAAGATGTGTTCGGGAGATTGAAATGCCTGATATCCTCAAGGCATGTCATGATGAACCATGCGGTGGACACTTTGCTGACAAAAGAAACGGCCTATAAATCCTTCTTTAGGTATTATTGGCTTCCTTTTCAAGATGCAAAAACAATATGTCAGAAGGTGTGACAGCGCCAAAGAGTTGTAGACCGACTCTTTCAAATGAAATCCAATAACAACCACAGGTACTCATCGAACCCTTTGAAAATGGGCCTTTAGATTTCATTGACCTAATTAATTCCACCATCAAGCAAAAAGAAGTATATATTGGTATGCACTGATTATGTCACTAAATGGGTAGAAGCCAAAGCATTACTTGCTGCTACTGAAAATTCAGTTGTTAACTTTCTTTATGAGGATATTTTACTCGCTTTGGTGTTCCAAGAGAAATTGTGACAGATCAGGGAAGTCAATTTACATCTAACTTGATGGAGAAGCTGATGGAAGAATACAAAATCAAGCACAGAAAATCTACTCCTTACCCTCCGCAAGCAAATGGCCAAGTGGAGTCTACAAACAAAGTTCTTGAGAGCATCATCACCAAAATTGTTCATCTACATAGAAGAGATTTGGCAGAAAGGTTTCCTGAAGCCTTATGGGCCTACATAACTACATGGAGGAATACAACAGGACATTCTCCCTATGAACTTGTTTATGGGAAAGAAGTCCTGCTCCCCATTTAGTTTCAAGTCAAGACTTTTCAAGATGGCAGTCCAGTTGGGGATGAATCTATCAGAAGCCCAAAAGCACAGAGTGGAGCAGCTGAATGAGCTAGATGAGATAAGAGAAGAAGCAATTTTAAGGACTGATCTAATTCAACATCAAAGAGCTAAGTGGCATGACAGATACATCAAAGAGAAAAAGTTTCAAGAGGGAGATTGGGCGCTACTGTTTGATTCCAAGTTCAAAGACTTCAAAGGTAAATTTCAGACCCATTGTCTTGGGCCATATGAAATTGACAAAGTCTTTAACAATGGAGTGGTAAGAATCAAGACCATTGATGAATTTCAGATTCCTCTTATTGTGAATGGCCACCGATTGAAATTTATCATAAGCCACTCTCAAAAAGAGGAATTTTTTTCAAGATGTTCAAGAGAATTCTGGAATAAGGCTGGTGAGAAGAATCCTTCTTCCCCACCAAGCCTAGCCCTTTGTTTCTTTCAGGTAAAAAAATAAAAATAAATAAATAAATAAAATAAAATATTGTATAAGCCTTGAAAACCAATCATAGATTGGCAGTCTTATACAGAAATATAGAGTGAAAATCAGGGACACCTGACACTCTATATTTTCCAAAAAATCTCTCTCCTCTCCTTCTTTTTCCATCTTCACTCCACCTCATTTGCCATTTCACCCCATCTCCATCTCATTCACATTTTCGCTTCACTTCACTCCGCTTCACTTTCACTCCATTCCACTCATTTCATTTTCATTTCATCAATAAAAGTTCCTTTCAGGACTATTTTCACTCAGTTAGTTCTTTTCTAACTATCTTTTTTCAGCTAAGTGGGTGTTGTCCTAGTTTCCACAGCTGGAAGCAGTTTCCGCAGCCAGAAACGATTTCCGCAGCTACTACCACTCTGTTTTTCAAAATTCACAGTCAAAATGTTAGTGCAAAAATCATGAAAATGCAAGTGTAATTGAGCAATTTCCATGAAGACATGGAGCATCTCCAAGACATCAAGAAAGAACAGTTGGTTAAAGGCTATGAGCAAGAAATGACAAAGTTTCTAAAGGTATGAGCAAATTTTTTTATCAAATAACAATTAAAGTCATGATTATGCATAGTTATCAAACCATAAAAAGTTCTACTATGTGCAGTGATTCGATATGATAGCTCCATTACCCACTCCTATTCCATGATATTACTCCACACACCATGCATTTATTTCTTAACGGTCTCATGATGGATTTTCGGGTTTAAAATCAAGTTGACTGCACTTTCATTTGCCACCTGCACTCATGAGATGTGACCAATCCCTTTTCGACTCCTCTCCACCACATTTTCCGTAGCCATCTATCAAAACGTGTGATCTCCTGTATGCAGTTGTTAATTCAAATCTCGCCTCCACTCCGTTCACTTACCATTTCATTAAAGGTCTTCCTTTTCATATACACGCATTTCAAATTGTGAACTTATTTGCGAGTGCTTACCCTCTGTTCCGCCTGTAATCTGAAGCATTCCCGTTACCTGCTACTGATTGTAGCCACTGCATTTTACCGTAAACCCTGCAACCGAGCTACCTTCCCTCTGCTAAATCCTCATACGCAATTGCATCCTCAGTTGAAATTCAAAACAAAGAAAGGAATGGGAAAACTACTAAGGGCAGAGCCAGAAGGGCCGAAATATCTAGAAGGTTACCCTCAAGCAAAAGATTTGCTGAGGAAAGCCAAATGGTTACGCTTCATCCAAAATTTCAAAGGCTATAACAAAGAGGTAACCAAGGCTTTTGCACGGTCCTTCGATGATCAAATGGTGGAGATTGGAGATTTGAAGCTCATGGTGACCGAAACAACAGTAGCAACTGCCATAGGCTTACCCCAAGAAGGTGAGAGATGGTTCAAAAACAAAAGCGTGGATGAACAGGCATGGAGAATTATGCTAAGAAACCCAGGTATGGACACCACTGTGTTTACTAAAGGAATTCTTGTTCATGCATTGAAGGAAGAATGGGCCAGTCTGCTATTAGTTATCCAAAAATTTGTCACTTGTGAAGGCCGCTTTGGTTCGATGCATATGTACCATGCTAGACTGCTGATGAATTTCTTAGAGAATCAGACTCTTAATTTTCCTTATTTCTTACTGTTGAGTTTGAAAAAGATGAGTATTACAGTCCAAAAACACATAGGCAATATAGAACCTCATCTATATCATTATGGACTTATAAAAATTCTCATTGAGGACCAACTAAAGAAAAACAAAGATACCTGGGAACAATTCTTGATAAGAAACTACTTCCAAGAGCCATCTGAGGCCTCTGAAAGCAGTACACCAAAGACACCAAGAAAAAGTAGGAGGAGAGAAAAGAGCACTATAGTCCAAGACTCCCCTACTACAGAAACTCAAGAAGTTGGTCAACAAGAAGAAGAAAACAAAACTAAAGACAAGAAACAGAGGAAAGAGAAAGGCAAAAGGACCATCCAAGAAGTCTACCAATCACCTGAGCCATCCATAGAGGAGGATTATCAACCACTGTCAGAAAGATTAGTACATCTTCAGGCTGCTATAGCAAAGAAAAAGGAAAAAGGGAAACAGATTATACAAGAAAAGAGTATTAGTCCACCATTCTTAAGGAGAAGCCACAGGTTAAGAGGAAAGTGGAATAAAACACAAACAAAATGGCCCCACTTTATCGATTTGGGTGGAGAGACACCTGAGAAAACTCCAGTTGGCCGTAGTTCACCTCGTCCTCAGCTAAGCATTGAAACTAGTCCTCCACATGATGAAAGCCCTTCTCGGCCAGAGCTAGAGAGCAGTCCTCCTCCTCCACCAGATTTTGAACTCAGTCCAAGAAAGACACTTGAAATAGATCCCAATTAACAGAAGGTATATGACTACTTGGAATCATTGGAAAAATCAGCTATAGGTCCGAGTACCACTCTGCCACTAGATGCACAAGTTTAGTCCTTAAAACAGGAGGTATTTGAATTAGAGGTCCTAAACAGGCATATCAAGCAGGAAAATGAAGCACTCAAGGAACAGAACAAAGTAGATAAAATTATTCATGATAACACTATGCTCCATTTGGGACTATGGCAAAAGAAAAACAAGAAACTGAAGAAAAAGTGCAAAAAGTTTAGCAGAGCATTAATCAATCTCAAATTCAGATGTCTAATAAGGAAACCAAGGATGGTGGTAGCACCAAAGAAGAAGAAAAGAGGGCTAGATGTCCTAGCAGAAGCATCAGAACATATGGATTAGAGGGGAATGACTAAATTTTGGTTGCATGAGGACATGCAACACCTTCACAGTGGGGGTATGTCGAGTCCCAAAGCTGCACTTCCCTATATACCCTTTCAGCCTTCTTTTTCCATTTACTTCATCCACCCAGCTGTCAAATCATTGCATACTAGTCTAAAAAGAGCTTATGAAATGGTTTCCTAACTATGTTTATGATTGTTGTTTGATTTAGATTTTTTTGTTCAAATAGCTGCGAAAACTTGTCACTTTTCGCAGCCAGCCCAAGTTTCCGCAACCATTTTGTCAAAGGCTATGTTACAGGTGTCAAATGGAGAAATCAGACACATGGACAGGATGCAAGTGACGTGTACATGGAGTGTGTCCCCTCAGATCAGCCAAATCACTCATAAACGGTCATGGTCAACGACGGTCAAAGGAAGGGCAAAATGAGGAATTTTGCGGTGGCACGGCTCTGTTTTTCCCACGTGAAGGTTTGCGTGGTATGATCCTTAGTTTCTGGAGGTATTGGCACAACTTTCAATCAGCTCGTGAACTGAATCGAGCAGCCACCACTCCATGGATTCAACTGCCATAATGACCATAACGCTAGATCTCAAGCCGTGGAGATTTACATGTCTCTTGGCAGCATAAAATCTAGGAATTAGTTGCAAGAATTTTCACTTATAAATAACGCGTTGATATACGATGGATAGTTATTTTTTGAGATGTAATTTTGACTGTTGTTATCAGCCCACTGTACTACACTTTACTTTTTTTTATTACTGCACTTTAATATATGAGAAGACAACATTCCTAAATTCGATTTGTGACTAAGTAATTGGCTGGCCGAGGTTACAAAGGGCCCCTGTACACCAAAGCTTTGTATAGTTTCTTACTTGCTTTCATTTACTATTTTTATAATCATTACTTGTATATATTTTGTGTTGTTTTGATGTTCATTGCTGTCCATATTTCCTTTATGTTTTTTTCCATAACTATTAGTTGATTAGTGCTTCTTTTACAGGTTTTTTATAGGCAGCCCGGGCAAATTTACATATTTTTGATAACTACTGACATGAGATCATCTTGTCCTTTCTGCTGATTTTCATTTACTAAGTTTAATTCCAGCATTGTCATTTCTTTCAGGTTTTGTTTTGCTTAATTACTTTTCTGCCATTTAGACATCATATTACTTACATGTTTATGATTTCCTTTCTATAGCCAAGTGACTCAATTAGTAAGGAATCAGAATATTACTTGTTGTAGTATGATTTAGTTTGCTTTCCTGCAAGTTAGAGATTGAATTACTTATGTCATTTTCAAGAGTTGAAATATGAATGAGTAGTTAAATCTTAGTTTCCTTTTATGCAATTTAATTTCCTGCAATTTAGATATCATAATACTCAGCTTGTTTATGATTACTTCCTATAGCCGGAGTGAGTCGAAAGGTGAAGGGTCAAAGTATGGGTTGAAGTAGTGTGATTTAGTTTGCTTTGCTTTTAGTCTTTGAGTTGCTTTAAGTTCAGTTTTTATTTTCTTTTTCATACAACAGTAAGGATACTGGGCCATTGTCACTAGTTCATTGTTTTGGTACATCTACTTCTTTTGAGAATTGATTTCATTACAGTCAGTTTGGAAACCTTCTTTTTGAGAACTTTTAAGTTTGGAAAATCATTGTAGAAATCACCATTACCATCCATACTTAATTTTCAATTTCACCATCTCACACTAGGGAATCCACAGAAGATAAACCCAAAAACAAACTCAAAAACGACAAAAGACTAAGAAAAACGTTATCTTGCACATATAGTGCACTTCACTTCATCAGTTTACGACTCTAGGATTGACATTTTAAATAGCAATTTAGGACATACTAAATTGACCAAACAGATACTCATGAAACCATTTAATGTTAGTAAACTAATGCTAGCATTAGTTTATTTGTGAAAAAATGTTAATCAAAATGTAACTTATAACATAAGATATATGGGTTGAAGAATTGGATATCTATCTTAGGAAGAGGTTAAATAAAGTCTCAGACTTAAACATAAGGTATAATGTGAAATTCAATATGTGATTTCGACAAAACTTTAATTTAAACAATGGTATATCATCATTTTTTGTAACTAATTAATTAAAAAACAAAAATAGAATAATATAGTCCTTACAACCCAAATGGGAAAGACTTGTAACATTGTAAATGGACTAACAACATTGTAAAAACAATTGATTCTTAAAGAGAAAACAAGATACTCCAAAAGAGCAATCACACCAAAAATCAAAATCAAAATTCTCTTTGTAAACTATTGGTCAAAATATAAGACATCATAGAACCATCACATCACCATAAAAAAACAATAAAATACATACAAATTAGAAACCAAGAGTGGTGGTGCTGCAAATTGCTACTTTCTAATGAAGGATTGAAGCTCTGTATTATTCATTTTGCAATAGTCTAACTAGATTGTTTTTTTGCCCTGAAAATCATGGAAATTTTGGCAATATTTTGATAAATTCTAGCAGGGATTTTTGTAAATCTAGGTTACAACCGTCAAACTTTAAGATTTTGAGTACCCAGAGGTTTTTGATGGTGCTGAATCTATTTCCACCATCATAAACATGATTTAAACACTGCTTCTGCAAGATTTGTTGATTTTTTTTGTCTGGATTCTGGCCACTTTTGACCGTCCGGGCAATTCCTCCACCTCGGTAGACTTGTCCATTTATTTTTCCTTTGAAATGAGTAAATTATTAAAAGTGAAATAAAATAATATACATAATCGGTAAACATAGAAAATAAAAACAATCGAATATTTTATGTAAAAGCAATAGAATATTAAGCATCATTGATATTAATTAAATTTCAGTTAAATACACAAACCAGCTCTGAACATCTCACCACAAAATAAAGAATGAAAATCAAGAGAACTATCTAACCATTGGTTATATTCTTTATTAAATAAGCATGGAAACTTTTGTCATGTCATGAGGCACAATCAAGCACCTCAACCTCTCCCCCTTCTTCATCACTAAAAAGAGATTAAAGAGTGCACAAGTAATGGATTAAAATGTTGCAATCATCATTCACATAATAGTGAGCAAGTGTCAAGATTGATTCTATGCTTTGAAATAGAAGGTTGTCAACTTCATGATTAAATGAGACTAAGATCTACAGCAATATAAAATTGCTTGCTTAACAAATGGAAACGAGTGATAATCAATGGAATGTAGAAAATTATTGCTGGTTGCCTCATAAAAATTTGCAATGTTCACATGTTCTAAGTATTGTTGCAATTTTTGCTACTGAAAGACTATTCTCTTTCTATGGATGGTGCAGTTACAATCTTTATGAAAATTAGGAAACAACTTACTCTTCCATGTAGCCTTCAACAATGGATATTTAATCCTGATATCTTCTGACAACCCTTTGTAATTCTAGGCCTTTTGGGTAATTAGGCCCGTGATGTTTCCATTGTCTCTTGCATGGCTTGAAAGCAATATCCTCCATGTTTCTGGCAGTAGTTACGGAATTATTTTTCCTTAAACCATCTTCAATATTTCCACCATCAAAAACATGATTTAAACACTGCTTCTGCAAGATTTGTTGAATTTTTTTTGCCTAGATTCTGGCCGCTTTTGACTGTCCAGGCAATTCCTCCGCCTCGGTAGATTTGTCCATTTATTTTTCCTTTGAAATGAGTAAATTATTAAAAGTGAAATAAAATCATATACATAATCGGTAAACATAGAAAATAAAAACAACCAAATATTTTATGTAAAAGAAATAGAATATTAAGCATCATTGATATTAATTAAATTTTAGTTAAATCCACAAACTAGCTCTGAACATCTCACCACGGAATAATGAATGAAAATCAAGAGAATTATCTAACCATTGGTTATATTCTTTATTAAATAAGTGTGGAATCCTTTGTCATGTCATGAGGCACAATCAAGCACCTCAACCTCTTCCCCTTCTTCATCACTAAAAAGAGATTAAAGAGTGCACAGGTAATGGATTAAAATGTTGCAATCATCATTCACATAATAGTGAGAAAGCGTCAAGATTGATTCTATGCTTTGAAATAGAAGGTTGTCAACTCATGATTAAATGAGACTAAGATCTACAGCAATATAAAATTGCTTGCTTAACAAATGGAAAGGAGTGATAATCAATGGAATGTAGAAGATTATTGCTGGTTGCCTCATAAAAATTTGCAATGTTCACATGTTCTAAGTATTGTTGCAATTTTTGCTACTGAAACACTATTCTCTTTCTATGGATCGTGCAGTTACAATCTGTATGAAAATGAGGAAACAACCTACTCTTCCATGTAGCCTTCAATGATGGATATTTAATCCTGATATCTTCTGACAGCGCTTTGTAATTCTAGGCCTTTTGGGTAATTAGGCCTGTGATGTTTCCCTTGTCTCTTGCATGGCTTGAAAGAAATATCCTCCATCTTTTTGGCAGGAGTTGGGGAATTATTTCTCCTTAAACCATCTTCAATAGCTACTTTGGGACTGACTAGAATTTATTCTAGGATCAGGTCAGATTGGGGTTGGAGCTAATGGAACAATATTTATGGGATATGTTGCATTGGGATCAGGTTGGATCACGGTAGAAGTTAATGGAATTGCAACCTTGGGACATGTTGGTCTGGAAATGGGTCACATTGGGGCTACAGTTAATAGAACTACACCCTTGGGACATGTTGGTAGTATTGCGATTGAAGTAAATGGAACTATTTTTATGGAATAATGTTGCTTTGGGATAGGGTTGGAGTTAATGGAGCTGCACCATTGGGACATGTTAATCAGATTGGGTTTGGAGTTAATGGAACTGCATTCCTAGGGTGCGTTGCTCTGGCATTGAGTTGGATTGGGCCTAGAGTTAATGGAACTGCACCTTGGGACATGTTGCTCTGTTGCAGGGGCATCAGGTTGGATAGGGGCTGAGACATGTTGCTTTGTTGTAGGGGCATCAGGTTGGACTGGGGTCGGGACATGTTGCTCTGTTGCATTGGCATCAGGTCGGATTGGGGTCAACTTTTTTGTAGCCAACACATGAATCTATAGGTCTCGGCATTTGCAGAATTTGTTGCATGCAACGATGTAAAGTATACTGAATACCTGTACCTAGAGAATAGATATTCCCATCAAGGTTAGGCAGAGGAATTTTCATAGAAGACCATTTACCATCTAAAGTGTAAACATCATGCTCTATTGGTTGATCCTTGTGGCTCTTCCTCTTTGCGTCACTTGTTATTGAATTACATCAAAATTGCAACAAAATAGAACATAATCCGCATTAATAAACTAAAATTTTCTAGATTCAACACATGAATCTACACGTCTATGCACTTGTAGAATTTGTTGCACGGAAGACTGTAAAGTATTCTGAGCACTAGTACCTCGAGAAGTGATATTTCCATCAAGATTGGGCAGATGAATTTGTAAAGAAGACAATTTACCACCAGAAGTGGAAACATCCTGCCCTGTTGGTTGATCTTGAGGGCTTATCCTCTTTCAGTCATTTATTCTTGTGTTACAACAAATTTACAATAGAAAAGAACTTAGTCCACCTTACTAAATTGAATCTTTCTGAAACAAACACATGAATCTACATGTCTAGGCACTTGTAGAAATTGTTGCATGGGAGACTGTAAAGCAGACTGAACACCAGTACCTGGAGAAGCAGTATTTCCATCAAAATTGGGCACATGAATCTGTATAGAAGAGAATTTACCACCAAAAGTGGAAACATCTTGCTCTGTTGGTTGATCCTCGAGGTTGAGGCCCCTTGCTACAAAGAACCTTCTCTAAAAACCTTTCAATGTTGAAAGGATTAACTTGCAAAGAGGTTAATCAATTTCTTTCGTAATCACAGCCACCTTTAGAACTGTTTACATATGGAAAGTTCATAATCACATCAAAATTTTCTAAATCCTACCCTACGCAATATTTAATTCCAGCATGTTCAAAAACATTTCTTATGAATCACATCAAAATTTTCAAAATTCAACCCTACGTGATATTTAATTCCAGCATGTTCAAAAACATTTCTTATGAATCTCCAGGGATTTCAGTTCTGCAATCCTAAAGTGTCTCAACTGTCACAAAACCTTAAAGAAAATTTTGAAATCTAATGTCCACAAAACTTAAAACACAGACCATTTTACGCTCAACGGGTTGAAAGCTTGGAACATTTAATCTGCCCCTTCATCTTGAGCTTTGAAAAAAGCTTCTTCCTCAACTTTCCAACCAGCAACACTTTTTGTCTCACTATAGACCCGTAAATGGGCTTCAAAATTTCCATCCTCTATAAGCTAGGCATGGGCATCATCTCCTTTATGTAACTCGTGGCGTTTCTTGGATGGCATATCTCTTTCTTCCTTCACTGAATCATCTTTTCTTTTTCCAAGAACATTGTCTTTGTGAGTCTCTGCTATCTCGTGCGCCTTTATCTTTTCCATTCCTAACATGGACCGTTGTTTTTTCCCTGACATATGCAGCTCATGAAGATTTTCTAGGCTTCCACAATTAACCTCGCAAAGAGAACACCACCCCACCAGTCGTTGTGGCTTCTTTTTCTGTGGCTACATCTTCTGAACCCTTTTCCTTCAACTTTTTTAACCTGGATTGGTGCTTCTTCCCAAACACATGTTGTTTGTGAAGAACTTCCTTTGTGCTACAGGTAACATCACAGAGTGAGCACCACCCACAGATCTTCAGAGTCTTAGCATCCATATCTTTGATGCCTGGGATCTCCCTATGTACCCTATTTTTAGACTTTGGTTGCAATCCAGAATCTGAGTTCTTACCCAACCCGGACTTGAAAATTTGAAAAGCATACCCAATGTTAGTAATAAAAACATTATTCTTTATAATTTCCAATATGAAGATCAACCTCTCTGCATTTTCCCAACCTCAGAAAGACAACAGAGAGGTTGTTTTAATGCCTAGTGAATGTGGTATTTCCCTCAACAGTGATAAAGGCTCCCACAATATCAATCATTTCTCAATTGGTAAACAAAAAGAATGGACAAATTTCTGAAACGGTAATCAAAAAACGAAGTTCAAAGTTGAGAGGCTATGAAGTGAATGAAAAAGGATGGATACATTACACAATCTAGAATGGAAATTTGAAAAAAAAAATAGATACCTCTTATTTGCGTGACTGATGTTGATATATCTAAGGTGGAGATGAAGTTTGATTAACAAATTCCTATTGTTGATATTGCTGAGTTAGATTCATAGACTGGTTCAAGCTCTGCAAATGGCCAATGGAATATCCAATAGGCTCTGCCCCATAATTCATAATATTCAAAGTGGGTTCTCTGTCAATAATGGGTTGTCTGTAGGGATCCCTAATCATTGTGTCTTTGAGGTCATGGGTACGAATCAAGGAGAAATGGTAGGTGGCATTGCCCTACCTCCCATGTGAATGGGGACAGATTGGCTGAGAGCAAACACCGATGAAGGCAACGATGTTGATGAGAATGGTAAGGGGGGAGAGTTGTAACGCCTTGTAGAGATTCCAGTGTGTAGTAAGTGTGGCCTGAATATAACCTTGATAAGGGAGCCCTTGCACCGCCATGATTCTCTATATAATCCATTTGGGACACTCCTTGCATTGCTCACGTGATAGCCAGGGAGGAAACAATAACGGATTTTTTCTCCGACCGCTTAGAAAGTTGAAGACTGATCAAGTAAATATCATGAACATTTCCAAAATCCTACCATACGCAATGTTTAATTCTAGCATGTTCAAAAACATTTCTTATGAATCACATAAAATTTTTCGAAATTCAACCGTACGTAATATTTAATTGCAACATGTTCAAAAACATTTCTTATGAATCTCCAGGGATTTTTGTTCTGCAATCTTGAAGTGTCTCAATTGTCACAAAACCTTAAACAAAATTTTGAAATCTAATGTCCACAAAACCTAAAACATAGACCATTTTACACTCAACAGGTTGAAAGCTTGGAACATTTAATCTACCCCTTCATCTTGAGCTTTGACAAAAGCTTCTTCCTCAACTTTGTGACCAGCAACACTTTCTGTCTCACCATAGACCAATAAATGGGCTTCAGAATTTCCATCCTCCGTAAACTGGGCATGGGCAGCATCTCCTTTATGTAACTTGTGGCGTTTCTTGGATGGCATATCTCTTTCTTCCTTCACTAAATCATCTTTTACTTTTCCAAGAACATTGTCTTTGCCAATATTTGTTGTCTCCTACGCCTTTGTCTTTGCCATTCCTAACATGGACAAGTGTTTTTTCCCTGACATATGCAACTCATGAATATTTTCTAGGCTTCCACAGTTAACCTCACAAAGAGAACACCACTCCACCAGTCCTTGTGGTTGCTTTTTTTGTGGCTTTACTACATCGTCTGAACCCTTTTCCTTCAACCTTTTTAACCTGGACTGGTGCTTCTTCCCAAACACATGTTGGTTGTGAAGAACTTCCTTTGTGCTACAGGTAACATCACAGAGTGAGAACCGCCCAGGGATACTTGGAGTCTTATCATCCATATATTTGATGCCTTGGATCTCCCTATGTGCCCTATTTTTAGACTTTGCTTGCAATCTAGAATCTGAGTTCTTACCCAACCTGGACTTGAAAATCTGAAAATCATACCCGATGTTAGTAGTAAAAATAGTATGCTCTATAATTTCCAATATGAAGATCAACCTCTCTGCATTTTCCCAGCCTCAGAAAGACAACAGAGAGGTTGTTTTAATGCCTCTTGAATGTGGTATTGCCCTCAACAGTGATAAAGGCTCCCACAATATAAAACATTTCTCAATTAGTAAAAAAAAAGAATGGACAAATTACTGAAATAGTAAACAGCTTTTCTGGCACAGTAAGAAAAGTTAGAAAAATAATGGATACATTACTGAATCATAAAACAAAGTTCAAAGTTGAGAGGCTATGAAGTGAATGAAAAAGGATGGATACATTGCACAATCTGGAATGGAAATTTGAAAACAAAAATAGATACCTCTTGTTGGAATGATTGATGTTGATAGATCTGAGGTGGAGGTGAAGTTTTATTAACAAATTCCTACTGTTGATATCGCTGAGTTGGATTCACAGACCGGTTCAAGCTCTGCAAATGGCCAATGGAATATGCAATAGGCTTTACCGCATAATTCATAATATTCAAAGTGGGTTCTCTGTCAGTAATGGATTGTTTGTAGGGATCCCTAATCATTGTGTCTCTGAGGTCATGGGTACCAATCGAGGAGAAAGAGTAGGCGGCATTACCCTGCCTCCCATGTGAATGGGGACAGATTGGCGGAGAGAAAATGCCGAGGAAGGCAACAATTTGGATGAGAATGGTAAGGGGGAAGAGTTGTAATGCCTTGCAAAGATTCCAGTGTGTAGTAAATGTGGCCTGAAGATAACCTTTATAAAGGAGCCCTTGTACCACCATGATTCTCTTTATAATCCATTTGGGACACTCCTTGCACTACTTACGTGATAGCCAGGGAGGAAACAGTAACAGATTTTTTCTCCGAGCACTCATAAAGTTGAAGATTGATCAAGTAAATATCGTGAATAGTTCCAACCACTCAACTACCTTCCCTTGATAGAACGATTAACAATTCTCTAATCATCTAACACATAGTCTAATGGCACACAGGGATGACAAGTAGATTTTAGGAAAGTTCATTTCAGAGGGAAATGCCTTATGGCATAAATATAGAGATAAAAACATTAAGTGAGACAAATATTTGTTAATGCAATTAGCTGAGGGACTTAAACTTGAAACCTTTTCTTTGTTATCTTTGAACTATTCAAATTAACCCACAAAGTAGCATAGTACATTCCTTTTAATATATTAAATAATTTTTAATATAACTTAAACTTATTTAGAGAAACTCCATGAAAAACGACATTTTTAATTTTAAAAAATAATATTTCCTCTCTCTCTCTCTCTCTCTCTCTCTCTCTCTCTCTCTCTCTCTCTCATTTGTTAGTTTTAGCATATTTCCACTAAATCACATATCTCTTCGCTCACAAATAAAAAAATCTTATACACCAATTTAATATTTAAAATAATTGTAATATTTTCTTTTGTAAGCTAGATTTCAAATTTAATTGATTAATTGAAAATGTCACTATACAGAACAAGTTTAGTTTTTGGTCTACTACTCGAAAAACCAAACTAACAACAAAAATATATACTATCTATCCATAATGCATGAGATAGGTTCAAAATTTAAAAAATGACTAGATAATCAACATTTACATGAGTATGTTTTTAATTATATAACCTTCGAAAGATGAAGATTAGAGAAACAAACCAAAATATTATATGCCTAAGAATTCTACCTACCATTCAATGGTATGAAAATTAACATGAAGAGAGGGCTAGTGGTTCTTATGGGCATCATCATGCTTGGCAACAACTTGACAAGAAGAATAGGAAATTTTGGAGTTGATTTCCTTGAGTTGGAGCATGACCATCCAACTATACTAGAACCTCCTCCCTGGCCTCATCCCGTTCCTAGAAAATTTCCCCATCATTGTCTTGATATGCTAGTATAATTACACAATCCTCTAGTACTTGTTGTATCTAACTCTTGAATTTCCTATCCACTTGCTAATTTCCTCATTTATTTTCTAATCATGCAAAGATTTTTATTAGTTTGAATTTAAGACTTTGTAGTGGAAATTTGTTCTCTAATGTGTGTGTGTCGGAGGGGAGGAGGGACGCATGTTTGCTCCAAGTAAACATCCATGGTGTAACAACCCTGGTAAAAATTTCATGTAAAAATATATAGGACCACGGTTGATGGGACACATATTCCAAGATGAATGGTGGGAAAAACATCCTAGTGGGTGTTCATTTGGTTGTTTATGGCTAAGGAAATTGGCAAAGGCAATGGCTAAGGCTTTGGAAATGCAAAACGACATTTTTGGCACATTCATTTATGAAAATAATGGAAATTTGGAGAAAAGGAAGGTGAAAGGTCACAGGTTGCATGTGAGGAGGAAAATGAAGGAAAATAATGGAAAATGAAGAAAATAGAGGCCTCATTGATAAAAAGGCTTTTGAGGATCAGTTGGCAAGCTTGGTCAGTGTAACCTTTTGTCAGTTGAGTTTTGGAGCTCTATCATTATTCTCTCTCTCTCTCTCTCTCTCTCTCTCTCTCTCTCTCTCTCTCTCTTGGACACTTAGAGTTTCTTAGAGCACTTTGGCATTGGAGCAAGAAAGGAAAAGAAGGGAAGAGGAAGCAAAGATCAAGCAGGGAAAGGTTGCATTAAGTAGCGATAACATGCTTCATTGTAGGTATCGACTTGCATGTGTATTTTCCTTGCTATATTTGGCATGCATGGGATTGCATGTGTTTATTTTCTACAATGGCATGGGTTTTTCTAAGTGTGACAATATTTTCATCCTAGCCTTGCCATTTCCTGATAGTTTTGATGCGATGGGTTCTCTCATACGATTTATGTGGGATGGACAGATTCGATTCGAACCTGATTGGGGTAGATCTCTGAATTGACAAACGCATGGCCTAGTGGTCCCTGAACTAGACTGAGGATCACAAAGCCACTAGACTAGTAACCCTTGAACTAGACTGTGGGTTGTGGTAAAGCCATATTGTGTGCCTCGGTGGGCCTAGGAATCCTTGCCGGTGAATGGTGGTATATACAATAAAGCCAATAGGTGGATTTTATCTCTGTTGGGCCTAGTGATCCTGGATGGGATGCCCGATAAAGCTTGGAGAGTATGTTTCGGTGTAGGGCCTAGTGATCCCTGGATCGAACTGTCGATGCACGGTAAATCCTAAGAGACTAGGAGGCACTCAAATTCCTCACGATGTAGGAAGAGAACTCTGGTGGCATCGATGTTGATAGTGCTTTTGGTGTGTTTTATGAGTCCCACATTCATGCTTGGAATATGGCACGGCAGTGATTGGCTGAAGAGAGACTTGGCTCATTCAATCTATGGTCGAGTGGAATGTGGTAGTCCCATCTCCAGTTGGTTCATTGTATCCATTAATGAGAAATTCATTCCCTTGATTTTCATGTGTAAATGTATTGATGTATATGTGGATTGTGATGGATGATACGTTTATGGTATTTATATTCCTACTATGCTAGTTATATGTATATTTTATGACAACAGTTATGTATGGATCTCAACATGTTTTTACTTGTAAATGAATGGATAATGCATCTATGGCCTAATATATGATAATAGGAAATGACATGAGGGAACAATGGTTCATAGTGATTCTTAAATAAGTATGAGATCCCTACACTTAATTTTTTTGTTTACATTTGTAGGTTACATGTTGATGATATGTTTGACGAAATGCCTGATATGGGTAGTAGGGGTCTCGTTATGTTCTTTTTCATTTTATGGCTTTTGCATCATTTTTTCCCTATATTTTTACTAATTCTAATCTATCACTCCATTCTAGGCAGTGGATTGGGCTCTTGACCTGAAAAAGTGGCTTAAATTCTGGGGTCATTGGCACAAAATCAGAAATTTTGGTCTCTGCTCACTGGCAGGCAAGCCTGTGAGAGCGACTTTAGGTTGTTGGTCACTCCCTTACCTATGGCATGAGATCAATTATGGCCTAAGAGATCCAAAACAATAGTGGGACCCGGGGCAAGTTGTCTAAGTGGTTGACTTGTCTCCTGAGGGTTAAGTTAATGATGTTGGATGACTATGTTTGATGTTCCGTTGATTCCACTTCCCCAAGGCCACATAGGAGGTCGAATCTAATCATAGTAGCCTCTCATCTCATGCTTACCACTGTTGGCATGGTTACTTTAGTGGATGTGGGAGGAGGGTGTTGCAGAGTGGTATCAAAGCATGGTTCAACTCTCAGACTAGATGGGCGGTGTGTGTTGGTCATGCATGCATGTCATTTTCATGTGTGTCTCTTACACTTTCATTTCGCATGCTTGTTTCATTTTCTTGATGATTGATTATGGTTGTAATATCATTATCATGGAGAATTTGATATTGATTTTGTGGAACACATATGTCATGAGTATGTGACTGGTTATATATGGTTACCTATCGCTTACATGTTGATTTTATGTTGCCTACTTTAAATCCTTGTATGCTAGGCTACACTCTTGTAGGTTTGATTACATGCATCAATCTTATAGGATGGTTATGATTATTGATCGCTTATGCTCAACTACTTTTGTTTATGTGTATGTGTAGTTGATTAGGAATTTCTTATGCATGTTGATAGTTGCATGTGGAAATGTGTACAATGGAGTAATGGTCATTGTCATGCATGAGGTCATGGTTTGTGTAGTCGATATGGTCATGCATTGATGATTGGACTCTAGCTAGAAGGATGTGTATATGGTTTTGTACTCGTGTTATATGTCTATATACCATTTTTATGCATGTATGGTCTTGGTTATCGTATGCATGAATAGTAGGTCAAACATGCCTTGTGAAGTCATGGTTTGCAAGTTACGTCATCATGGTGCTATTGGCTATTATGATGCTAATATGTTGGCTAAGATAGAGCAAGAGATGCGGATCATCATAATGAGGTTGTCGTATTGGAATTTGGGGTAAGAGAAGATCGTCATACATGTGTTGTATGTTTTGCATGCATGTATGTATGTCAAGGATTTTTATATGCATTAGGTTTATATACATTAGGTTTATGTACATGTCTATTGATGTTATGGTTAAATTCATGGTAGATGTTAGTTGATTAGTGTGGTACATGCACATGTGTCGGATAATTAAGAATGATAGTAAGTTGTAGTTGTATGCATTTCTATTGTTGTTTTATATTAGATAACCTCGTGATTATGTTATATGTTGTTGATGAGTATGCTATAGGTTAACTTGTTGTTGTTATATGAGAGTTAGCTTGACGAATAGTTTATATGTTGTTGATGAGCATGATATATAGCTTCTTGTTGTTATATGTTATTAGCTTGATGATTAGGGTTATGTCATTGATATCTTGATGTTATATGTATTGTGTTGACATGGCTTGACCTATGCAGATGGTTATGGTTGCGACATTCAGGTATGAGCTGACATATTTGTGATATGGTGTTGTATTAATATAGATTGACTTTTCATATGTGTGAATGATAATTTTGTATGAGTTATGATGTAAACATGCTAGCTAGTGACTATTTGGATATCGTTATCTTATTTATGTTTGAGTTAATATCTCATGAATTTATATCATGCTAACCAGATTGATCGTGCATACAAGATTGCCTCCCCTGAGATACACTAAGGTATGAGTTTGCTTATGTAGTATACTTGGTGCTTCATTGTTGATTATTACATCTATTTGGTGTTGAGTGCTTGGTGTCTATTATGTCATCTAGTTGATTTATTTAACATTGTAAGTTAGAAAGTTCGTTGAATGTTTGATGAATTGCATAATATGAGTATGTGTTCAAATGATATTGTTTAGATGATTGTACTAATAAGTGTGTGTTGAGATAGTTGGTATGCACTTGAATGTAGTTGATAGTTGTAGCATCATGTCTAATGACTATGACTTGAATATGGATTATGTATGATTGTTTGTAAAGGTTGATGTTAAATTGATGGATATGATTGTCTTGATATTTGGAACATGTGATTGACATGGGTAAATAGTTGCAGGAAACGTGCTCGGTATCAGTATGACAAGGTAATAGTTGATATGTTTATATAACTAACAGTTGAGTGATGTGACAGTGCATAGTAAGCCTCAATTGCAACAAGGTAAAAAAGGGTAAAACAAAGGAATTGGAAAAGAATTCCTTTGGCTATTTTTGGAAACCTTAATTCCAAACGAATGAGTGCCTTTCATATAAGAGGTATTCTTAACCTTGATTTTGGCTGACATTATTTGGATACATGTTGTATTCGTGAACATGTACTTGATAGATATATTAGTAAGTATCTAGTTGGAAGAGGATCTGTCAAAGGATTGGAGTACCTTAAGAGATGGTGTGGACGTGTTCAGTTGCGAGCAACATGCTTGGCATAGAAAGATGAGGTAACTAATGTTTTTTTTTTTTGATGTTTAATTATGCAATGATAGTTATGTGTTAATGAAAACATGTGCAGGGAGCTACATGGCAAGAAAGGTTTCCATGAAATCTCGAAGAAGGATCAGGTCAAGCTTTCCTTGGGAGCTGTTATCTCTTGAAAAATCTCCTAGGTTGCAGCTTGGAGATGCCTAATAACATATAATCTTCAATATTGTTCTCTAAACTATTGGAATGAAAGATGGTTTGGATCAAGCCAGATAACCATTTAAACTTTGTTTTTTACTCAAGACATGCATGAACACCCTTAGCTTATAAGGCTTTAGACCAATAATGCTCAATAGTTTGTAGATTCAATGAATAGATGGAGAATACTGATTATACCGGCAGATGCATATATAAACACATATGAATGGCTAGCTATAGGCAGCAAATGAGAATACTGACTATACCTGTAGATGCATATATAAACACATATCAATGGCTAGCTACAGGTAGTAAAGAAGCTTGCAAATCTAATTTATCAATGTAAAGATAATATGACAACTATCTGGCATTAGATACAGAAGAAACATGAATAACCTGTTTAAGTGCAAGCTTAGAACGGAAGAGAAAATGGACATTGAACATATAACAACAAAAGAAGCTTCTATTGCTAATGAATGAAGATGAGAAGCTTGAGTAGCAAAGTCTCAATAGTCTTCAGTAGTTGAACCCTTATTACATTTTTTTTTAAGATATTTATAGCTCTTTACAATGCTCTCGAGCCTTTTGAGGCTCGAGAGGTCTTAATCTATCCTTGTGTCACTTCAACAACTTTGATGCCCTAACTAGGCAAGCATGGCTCGGAGGTTCCTTCTTCTGACAACAGAATAACCTCATTCTAGTATCTTGCAGCACTGGTAGGGAGCTCTCTCATGCCAGAGATACTCCGTGATGTTTGTTTTGATGAGTTACGCTAGGCTATTGATGCTCCATGATCATTTGTTGTTGTGGTTGTGCTGGATTGTGGCCATTTTTATTCCCTTTTTGACCTTCTGTCTCTGTCTTGAAATGGCTATTCGAGCCTTTTTTTCCCTTTAAAATGTTTAATAATGAGCGTTTTCTATTTTACACAGAAAACACTGCAATACTATAAAATCCCTCCAATATCTGTTCTTTTAGGACTTCAAAAATCCTTAAATATATATATCTATCGAGTCTGCCCTTTGGGTCGCTGTCACCTATCGCAAGTGGTCTGGCCCTGTGTTTCCCTTTGTGTTGTGAAATACACTAAAACATGGGAAATACACTAAAATATGGCTTCCTCCGGACATCAAATATTATATATTTCCCTTCCCAGACCCTTTCGGGTCCGAGTCTTATCGCATATCGCAAAATCGAGCTTCCCTTTGTATTTCATTATATAACAAAAATACACAAAAATGCATTGAAAAAGGCTTTCTCGCGGACTTGAAATATTATGCAATATCGTTTGGAACCCCGTCAGGTCTGGTTCATCGGGTCGACGCCGCTCCTTAATGTTTCCACGATTACGATCTGCCGATGCGATGTGGGCTATTGATCTACGCGCTCGATCGACAGCCCACGTTTAATTACTGATCACAATCACAATGCCCATACTATAATAGTCGATATGCCTCCGCCAATGCGACCTGCCGATCCGATCATCGGAGATCACGGATCAGGGGTGCCTTGAGCCGATTTCCATTGCCTGCTGATCAGATCTGCCGATTGCAATTTGCCACTTAGATATGGGTTGTTGATCGGCGAGATCTAATGTTTGTTATGTGTTTGGATTGTTAAGCCTGCAATAAATGGTTTTCCACTGATTTTTCAGTGTTTTAGCCTCCTAATAGTGTATTTCCGCCCTTCCAAGGGCTCTCCTCTTGTGCTTATTTCAATCTTTGGATTATCTTAAGCAATATTTGAAGACTTCAAGAGCATATATGGATCCATTGGCATGATTTTAAGCAAATTTGGAGACTTTGGGGCATATTTGGATCCATTTTTGGGCCATTTGCCAACAAGGTTAACACTGGCTCCTTCTGGGGATGAAAGCCTCCCTATGAGGTTTCAAGAATCACAAAATAATGCCTTTCCTATAAAAACAAAATCAAATCTTCCTTTTAGTGTTCCATTGGGCATGGAGTCTATTTTGCAATGAAATAAAAACTGGAAAAAACATATTTACAATACCAAGGCTTTAAAGCCTTAAATGAAATAAAGATTCAAAAATTGCCCATTGACTAGACCATCAAAAACATCTCCTCCTTCCTTTAATGCATCCCTTTTGAGAAAAAAATCACCAAACTGAAAATTGACCCTTTTTATCAAAGGTTTCTTTCTCTTGGTCAATGTGCATATCAAAAAAATCATCAAAGACTTGCAAAAGCCTATTAATTTGATCATCTACTTCAAAAAACTTTCCAGCATTTGACATTATCAGGCAGAGATGGTATATATTTCACCTCATCTCTATATGCTTTCAGCCTTTGATATTTTTCTTGGAAGGTTTTTCTTAGCTGAAAAGTTAATATAAAAGATGAATCAATGCATTCTTGTGTGGGGGACACAAGGACTACACCTACCCCTGTAGCTTCTTTAGAGCAAGCTCCTTCAAAGAACATGTCCCAGATCTGTGGGACTTCTTCCTCTATGATCTGGAAAACTGGTTTTTTAAGTTGTGTAGAGGCCAACTGAGATTCTTCAATCTGAAGAAAACAAGCTCCAAAATCAGTGTCAACGACATAGAAGGGATGATTAGTGGGATTCCTTTCATCACTGATTATATAAGCCAACTAACCTTCTCTGTATAACCTCCTGCTTTCACCTCCAAAAACTGGGACAATAACATAGGATAGATCATTTTTCAATGTTCCACCTAATCTCTTGATCCAACCTCTGGAAAGAAACATGCCAAACTTGGGGGGTACATCTGCTACCACAATATTCATCATCATGCTTTTCATGGGCAACTGAGACAAAGTCATGACTAGGTCCTTGATTAGTCCTAGGCATTCCACTTTTCTAGAGTCAAAAGAAAATAGGTCATCGTAAGGCTTAGTGATGTCAAGACCCAATTTATCCATGACAACATTGGGCATTAAATTATGGCCGGCTTCAGTGTCCAGAACGCATTTGTGAAGGATTTTATCATGAATAGTCAAAGAGACATAGAATGATGGTGACTTATCTTCACAATTTTCAATCAATGGGCTGAGAATAATAGTTGGTTGGTCATCTTGCATATTTACATAGTCAATGGAGGTTTGGATGGCTTTATGCTCAAGAGCCTCAAGGATAGATTTCTTGAAGGACTCATTCTTCACTAGTTCAATCAGAGGCATAGGTATTCTTAGCTTCTGAATTTCTGATTGAAAACTGAAAGGAGAAGGAGACTTGTCATGGCCTTTTACCTAATGAGCTAGAGCTTTGAGGATGATGAGATCAACAGTTGGTCACCTCTTCTTATTAGCTTGTTGTTCTGCAGGGACAACAGTTCTTTGAACAGAAGTTTCCTTCGCATTATTCATCTTTGACCTCAGATTATATCTTTGTTGATCTTCAGTTTGTAGAATAGCTTCACTATCCCACTCTTGGCTGATTTGGTCATTGAATAATGACTTTTCATAGGCAACTTGGGTCAAAAAAGGGGGCACTTCCTTTGTCTTCAAAAAAATGGATCACATCAACTTCTTCCAATTGCTCTTCTTCCATGACTACATTCTGGAAAGGGGTCTTCACCCTTTGGTTTTCATTGGCATCTTTGCTTCTTCGCAATATCTGCAATTGCTCATTAGCTCTTATATATGGATTTGGATCTCTAGGAACAAAGGTATTAGGAACCCTTCCTTTCCTAGAGTGTTGCTCAACCTTTAATTTGGAGATTTCAGATGCTAATGACTCAATTATCTTGGTCATTTTATCTATCTTGGGATCTAAAGATGATGAAGACTCTCCCCTTTGTCTTCTTCTATTGATATTTCCCTTGAGCTTCTCTACAACCATGATGTTTGATTCTACTTCCAAGTTTGCATCCTACATATCAGTCAAAGTAGCACATCGCCTCTCTCTCAACAGCAAACATAAGTTAGAATCAAAGGCACTAGCATAGATGAGTCTAGCAGAGGTAGTGGTTGGTTTTACTTCCGCTGGTATCTTGTTGTACATGTGGTTAAACCTCTTAGTAAAATCAAACAACAACTCACCATTTTCCCTCTTTGAGTTCTCAAACTCAGTGTGGTAGTAGAGGAGATCCTTCTTATCCCCACAATGCTTTAGGAATGCATCTTCTAAAGCCTCAATATCTGCTATAGATCTTGGGGTCAGTTCTCTAAACAATTTTCTAGCCTCTCCATCTAGGCTTTGGACGAAGACTCTCATCCATACATCATCTTCACTAATGTCCAGGTTATCAACATAGCTATAGAATGACTCAAGATGTTCTTCAGCTGAAACACCTTTAGTCCCAGTGAACTTATGTATATACTTCTGGTATTCTCCAGTAGGCATGGCATTCAAAGGAGTGGGCAGTACTAGTGGTCCATACCTAGCAGCTATGATTCTTTCCATTTTGGTAGGTGCTTGTGGTCCTGCAATAGTTGTAGTGGCTATAAGGGTACTGACAGTCTGAATAATAGAGGGCTGAGGAATGACTGCTAAGACTAAAGGAGTATGATGGATAGGAGGTGAGGTTTCCTTTGGTCTTGCAACAAAAGGAGAACCTAAAGAATAAGGAGCTTTATAAATCTCTGAGATTTTTTCTTCACTACTAGTATTAGAAGTTATACTCTCAACATGTATTTGTTCTATTATAGGATTTTCTTGAAGAGATATAGGAGATTTTTTAGGTTTACCTAAACGTGATGCTCCTTTCTACAATACCTTTCTTTCTTTGATAATTTTTTCAATATCATAAACTAGGTCAGCTTGTGGCTTCTGAGGATTTCTCTGAGTATGCGTCACAAACTGAACCAGAACTATGAAGTGGAGTCACCGAGAGATCATCCTTCAGTAGAGTTTCCAGATAGATGATTACAACCAAAAATGTGCCCGGATTTTGTCTATCATCAAAGATGGATCTGTGTCATCTCCCAGGGACACTGAGCTTCAGTTTCCTCTCTCGGGCAATGGTGCCAATTATGTTATCACTCCAGGAAACTCTCCTAGGTTGCAGCTCGGAGATGCCTGGTAACATATAATCTTAAATATTGTTCTCTGAACTATTGGAATGAAAGATGGTTTTGATCAAGCCAAATAACCATTTAAACTCTATTTTTTACTCAAGACATGCATGAACACCCTCAGATTACAAGGTTTTGGACCACTAATGCTCTATAGTTTGTAGATTCAATGAATAGATGGAGAATACTAACTATACTGACATATGCATATATAAACACATATGAATGGCTAGCTACAAGCAGAAAATGAGAATACTAACTATACTGGCATATGCATATATAAACACATATGAATGGCAAGCTACAGGTAGTAAAGAAGCTTGCAAATCTAATTTATCAACGTAGAGATAAGATGACAGTTATATGGCATTAGTTACAGAAGAAACATGAATAGCCTATTCAAATGCAAGCTTAGAACAAAAGAGAAAATGGAAATTGAACATATAACAACAAAAGAAACTTGTATTGATAATGAATGAAGATGAGAAGCTTGAGTAGCAAAGTCTCAATAGTCTCCAGAAGTTGAACCCTTATTACATTTTGCTTTCAAATATTTATAACTCTTTACAATGCTCTTGAGCCTTCTAAGGCTCGAGAGGTCTTAATATATCCTTGTGTCTCTTCAACAACTTTGATGCCCTGACTAGGCAAGCATGGCTCGGAGGTTCCTTCTTTTGAAAATAGAATAACCTCATTCAAGTATCTTGCAGTGCTGGCAGGGAGCTCTCTCATGCTGGAGATACTCCATGATGTTTGTTTTGATGAGTTGCGCTGGAGTGTTGATGCTCAATAATCATTTGTTGTTGTGGTTGTGTTGCATTGTGGCCCTTTTTATTCCCTTTCTGACCTTCTGTCTCTGTCTTGAAATGGCTATTCAGGCCTCTGTTTTCCCTTTAAAATGTTTAAGAATGAGCATTTTTTGTTTTACACAGAAAACACTGCAATATTGTAAAATCTTGCCAATATATGTTCCTTTCAAACTTCAAAATTCCTTAAACATGGCTTATATATCTATCGGGTCTGCCCTTTGGGTCATTGTCACCTATCGTAAGTGGCCTGGCCCTGTTTTTCCCTTTGTATTATGAAATACATAAAATCACAGGAAATACACTAAAATATGGCTTCCTTCGAACTTCAAATATTATATATTTCCCTTCCTGGACCCTTTCGGTTCTGGGTCTTATTGCATATCGCAAAACCGAGCTTCCCTTTGTATTTCGTTATATAACGAAAATACACAAAAATGCATTAAAAAAGGTTTTCCCGTGGACTTGAAATATTATGTAATGTCATTTAGAACCCCGTCGGGCTCGGTTCATTGAGTCGGTGCCGCTCCTTAATGTTTCCACGATTTATGATCTATTGATGTGATGTGAGCCATTGATATGCACGCTCGATTGATGGTCCACGTTTAATTGTCGATCGCAATCACAATGGCCATACTGTAACCGTTGATATGCCTCCACGATGTGACCCACCAATCCGATCATTAGAGATCGCTAATCGGGGGTGTCTTGCGCCGATTGCCACTGCCCACCGATCAGATCCACCAATTGCAATTTGCTACTTAGATCTGGGTCGTTGATCAGCCAAATCAAATGATTGTTGTTCATTTGGATTGTTAAGCCTACGATACATGGTTTTTCACTGATTTTTCAGTGTTTTAGCCTCCCGATAATGTATTTCCACCCTTCGAAGGGCTCTCCTCTTGCACTTATTTCAATCTTTCGATGATCTTAAGCAATATTTGAAGACTTCATGAGCATATATGGATCCATTGGCATGATTTTAAGCAAATTTGGAGACTATGGGGCATTTTTGTTTCCATTTTTGGGTCATTTGCCAACAAGGTTACCAAGAACCATGCGGATTGAGTCATGGTGTCTGTTGTTAGTCTTGTGCTTTTGATCATTTGCGATTCTTGCACTTGATTTGTGATTTTGATTGTGTTTGGTGCATAGATATGCCACTTTATTGTGGTGTCATATTGTTTTTTGTTTTCACAGTCTTGTTGTTGTTTCTGTTATTTCCTTTTATTATTTTGAGTCTTGGGAATTGATTCGGAAAGACGAAAGTATTGGAATTTGGAAAGAGATGTGTGGTTTGCAACAAGTAATGTAAGACATGGATGAAGCTCAGTGCATGAGTAAGCGCAGCAAAAGGTAAGACTATGACAGTCAGTTGGACTGGTTTGGTCCATTGTTTTAATGGACGATGGCAACATAGACATGTGAAAGGTAACTAGAAAAGGTAAAGTGAATGGATCTGAGGTGTTGGATGCCTTGGCTATGTTGGGAAATGTTGTTCTCAATGTTGTGCATGAATAAAGGAAGTTCTCTTAACCTTGACCTTGATATCTAGTAATTATGTTATATTTATATATATATAGATCTATATATATATATAATATATATATATATATATATATATATATATATATATATATATATATATATATATCACCGCCTGACAAGGTTTTCAGGAATCGTTCATGTGGAGGAATGTTTGCTTACGTAGGCGAATGACATGAAGAGGTTCCTGGTCTCACGAGTAATCAAATGGAAGAATAGTCATGAAAAATATATGAGGTTAGTATCATGTAGATATGAATTGATATTGTATACTTCTATTGTGCCTATGTTTATGTTATGACAGGTAATGTTAAAGGATACATTAGCAAAGTGAAAGCAGTGTGGTTTGCAACATGCTAAGATAAGCATGGATAAGACACTAGAAGCAAGGTTTCTTGGTAAGGACAAGTGTGGTTTTGGATGTATGGTACTATTGTTGTGCATATGTTTTATATGTTGTACATGTTGCATCTGTGATTATTGTGCACATGCAGTATTGTGCATATGTAGTGTGTCACTACATGTTGGATATGCGGTATTGTGTACATATTATACTATGTGCATGATGGATATGTGGTGTTGTGTGCATATGGTGTTGTGCACATGTAAGATATGTGATGATGTGTAGAGATGATGTTATGTACATGTTGGATATGTAGTCCAATGTACATGTGGTGTTGCATGCATGTTGTGCATGTGGTGCTATGTACATATGGTGTCGTGTGCATGATTTTACAAGTGGTGTTGTGTGCATGTGGTGATGTGTACATGTTCTACAAGTGGCACTGTGTACAAGTGCTATTGTGTACATGTCATGCATGTGGCACTATGTACATGTGGTGTCATGTACATTTCGTGTATGTGGTGTTGTGTACATGTGGTATTGTGTGCACATTGCACAGGTGGTGAGGTGTACATGTGGAATTGTGTACACTTTATGTAGGTGGTGTCGTATACATGTGATGTTGTGCACACTTTGTGCAAATAGTGTTTTGTATAGGCGATGTTGTGTGCGTGTTGTACATATGGTACTGGTGTACCTGTGGGATTGGGTGCATGTCATACATGTTGTGTTGTGGGCATGTGGTACTATCTATGTGTATTCTGTAGTTGTAGTGTCGTGACATGCATGCTTGTTGTGTTGTACTCTGTGTGGGTACATGCATTGTGTGACATTGTGCATTGGGTATAGATGTATGAGTTGTGTTGT
The DNA here is from genome assembly GCA_000404065.3 of Pinus taeda. Classification (NCBI taxonomy): domain Eukaryota; kingdom Viridiplantae; phylum Streptophyta; class Pinopsida; order Pinales; family Pinaceae; genus Pinus; species Pinus taeda. The sequence goes on along the minus strand of APFE031274558.1, from coordinate 37,681 downwards.
ATATCGAATGTATGTGTATGCATTTTATGGTGTCGCACATTGTGTGTGGATGCATGTCTCGGGATGTACATTGTATACGTACACATGTTGTGTTGTGTACCAGGTGCAAGTGTATGTATTATGTTGTGTTGTACACTGGGTGTATGTGTATGTGTTATATGTTAGGTGTAGATGCATGTATTGCATGTTGTGGTATGCCGTGTGTGGTTGTATGTGTGGGATGTACACTATGTGTGTGTGTGCACATAGTTGAGGATAAGGCACAAAGTGTTTTCGGGTGTGGAAATCGATCCAGTGTGTGTACAGAAAGAATAAAGGTTGAATTAAGGATCGATTAAAAGATAAGTATCGACATATTATTTCAGTTTTACTATGCATGTGATTTATGATTATGGTATATGATGATTATATGTGATTTATGATTATAGTCTATGATGATTACATGTGATCTATGATTTTGGTTTATGATGGTTACACATGATTTATGACTTTCATGGTTATAATTTGAGCTAACCTGACGTGATATTTTTATACATGTTGATTTGGTCAAATATGCTAGTTTGACTTGTTATGACAAGAAGCAAACATGATTGCAAATGTACCTTATTGATGAGCCACCAATGAGGTATGATGTGAGTTTATTTCAATTTATTTGAATCTAATGGAAATTTTGTGCTTGGTACAGGAAAGCATGAACATTCCAAGTTGGGTGGTTGAAATCAATTGCAAGAATTGGTAGCAATAGCAAAAGAAATTGGAACATGCAACAATATGTTGGTAAAGCACTTTAGGAGCATGGCCATTGTGGGACTTTGGTACCTAATAGTTTCCATTGATTTCCATGAGCACGCTATGACTAGTATGATGGTTTGAGGCAGGGATATGCCTTGGTTTTTGTATATTTCGATGTGAGGAAGCCTTTGACAAGGGATGGACTGCCCGGAATGGGGGTTCCAATGCAACTTGGAAGGTGAGTGACTGCACAAAAGGGATTGACCGGATTCCCCAAGGGACTGTGTAGCAGAGAAGGGAAGGTCGGGGATGGATTTGTTTTGGTAATAAGCATTGCGAGATGGAATTAGGAGCACATTGGGAGTGCGCCCTGGCACAATGAGCCAGTAACTGTTCACTGAGAGGAAAAGTGGCACAGGATTATAGCATTGGATGTTGGGTGCAACTTTGACTATTGAAGGTTGGAGGTATAAGCCTGTGGATTCCCTTGTTGATTGATACAGACATCATATCCTTTTATTTTCAGACTTAGAAAATGTGCATATGTGTATATGTGGTTATTGAAAATACGGTAATGAGTTGTGTTATAAAGCTCTAGTATGTGATACGGTCGTTATTTGGTCATTTTGTCATGATGTTTTTCTTTTCAATGAGTCATTCATTATAAATAAGGCAATGAGATATGTTATAAATCTCCATGGGTAGTATGTTTTATTTTCAGTAGTCTTGCTGGTTATAGGTGTCATTGAACACCAAGGACGGTGTCCCCCAAGGGGGGAGGTTATGTAGCAACCCTGTTAAAAATTCCATGTAAAAATATATAAGACCACGGTTTATGGGACATGTATTCCAAGCTGAATGATGGGAAAAGCATCCTAGTGGGTGTTCATTTGGTTTTTTATGGCTAAGGAAATTGGAAAGGCAATGGATAAGGATTTGGAAAGGCAAAATGGCATTTTTGGCACATTTATTTATGAAAATAATGGAAATTTGGAGAAAAGGAAGGTGAAAGGTCACAGGTTGCATGTGAGGAGGAAAATGAGGGAAAATAATGGAAAATGAAGAAAATAGAGACCTCACTGATAAAAAGGCTTTTAAGGATCAGCTGGCAAGCTTGGTTAGTGTAACCTTTTGTCAGTTGATTTTTGGAGATCTCTCATTATTCTCCCTCTCTCTCTCACTCTTGGACACTTAGAGTTTCTTGGAGCACTTTGGCATTGGAGAAAGAAATGCAAATAAGGCAAGAGGAAGAAAAGATCAATCCAAGAAAGGCACAATTAAGCAACTACAATAGGCTTCATTGCAAGTATTGACTTGCATGTGTGTTTTCCTTATTAGATTTGGCATGTGTTAGATTGCAAGTGTTTCTTTTCTACAATGGCATGGTTTTTTCTAGGTGTGAAAATATTTTCATCCTAGCCTTACTAGTTCCTGATAGCTTTGATGAGATGGGTTCTCTCATATGGTTTATGTGGGATGGCTGGATTGGATTCGAAACTGAGTGGGGTGGATCTTCGAATAGACAAACATATGGCCTAGTGGTCCTTGAAGCGAGTTGAGGATCTCGAAGCCACTGGCCTAGTAACCATTGAACCAGAATGTGGGATGTGGTAAAGCCAAATTGTGTGCCTCGGTGGGCCTAGGAATCCTTGCTAGTGAATGGCGAGATATATGGTAAATCCAAGAGGTGGATTTTCTCTCCATTGGGCCTAGTGATCCCAGGATGGGATGCATGGTTAATACTAGAGAGTATGTCTCGGTGTAGGGCCTATTGATCCTTGGATCAAACTATGGATACATGGTAAAGCCTGAGAGGTTAGGAGTCACTCAAATTCCTCACAGTGTAGGTGGAGAAATCCATTGGCATTCCATGTTGGTTGGTGTTTTTGGTGTGTTCTATGAGTCCCACATTCATGCTTGGAATATGGCACAAGGGTTATCGACTGAAGAGAGACTTGGCTCAACCAATCTATGGTTAGGTGGAACGTGGTAGTCCCATCTTTGGTTGGTTCATTGCATCCATTAATAGGAAATTCATTCCCTTGATTTTCATGTGTAAATGTATTGATGTATACGTGGATTGTGATGGATGATATGTTTATGGTATTTTTATTCCTACTATGTTGGTTATATGTATATTTTATGGCAGTAGCTATGTATGGATCTCACCATGTTTTTACTTGTAAATGAATAGATAATGTATATATGGCCTACTAAATGATAATGCAACAAATGGCATGAAGAAACAATGGTTCATAGTGATTCTCAGATAAGTATGAGATCCCTACACTTAATGCTGTTTACACTTGTAGGTTACATGTTGATGATATGTTTGACAAAATGCCCGCTATGGCTAGTAGGGGTCTAGTTATGGTCTTGTTCAGTTTATTGATTTTGCATCATTGTTTCCCTGTATTTTTACTGATTCTAAGTTATCACTCCATTATGGGCAGTGGCCCACGCACTGGGCCTGAAAGAGTGGCTTAAATCCTAGGGCCACTGGCACAGAACTGGCAATTTTGGTCTCTGATCGCTAGCAGGAAAGCCTATGAGAGTGGCTTTAGCTTGATGGTCTCTCCCTTTCCCATATCATGAGAGAGACTATGGCTTAAGATATCTAGAACAATAATGGGACCGAGGGACAAGTTGTCTAAGTGGCTGACTTGTCTCCTGAGGGTTATGTTCATGATGTTGGATGACTGTGTGTGATGTTTTGTTGATTCCACTTCCTTAAGGTCACATAGGAGATAAAATCTGATCATAGTAGCCTCCCGGCTTATGTTTACCCCGGTTGACATGGTTACTTGGGTGGATGTGGGAAGAGGGTGTTACACACGGTCTCCTAAATAACTTGTTAGGATCGAGAATGATAGGGTCCCCTATTCCCTCATTGACCCCTCCTATTTTATTTCCTTTGAGGCATAGTGACATGAGTCAAAGTTGAATACATAATACTGGTGAGCATGGATTGACAGGGAGGACATGATTGATGAATGAGAGAAATAAAAATGAAATTCAAACTACCCTTGGAGACTAACAAGCACTCGATCCATATCAATTCATGAGTTGTATTAACCTCATCCCTACTAATGATATCAAAGACCATTACCTAATCATTCATCGACAAAATTATCCAATCTTCCCACTATGTATGTGGATATAGAGAAACAATGTTGAAAACAATAGTAAATTTTTTTATAAAAAAGTCTTGAATGGTGCCTATCATCTTCCATGTTTGGTCATTATAGTTACCAAATTAGCACATATCGGGGAAGCAAATCCCAAAATTCATCAATTTGATTTGACCAACAAACAGTTTGAATAAATTCAATTTGGTTCGTTTAGAGTTTTGTTCATTTAGGACCCTCCTCAAAGCAAAAAATACATTGTAACATAGTCATGTTTTCTAAGGAGTTAGGAGATGATTCACCATGGTCGAAAGGTAAACCTAATCTTAAAGTGATGGAGTAGGTTGTATTTCACCCTTGCACGCATACTAAAGTGGCTATGAATCGATCCTTAGCTGGTTTAACAACTACTGGGACAACTTCCTACCGTATAACCGAGGGGTGCATGAAACCCCGGAGCCTACCTGATTGGTGCATGATCCATTTGATAGGGCCTTGATGCGACATATAAGTTATTGCAAGAAGAATTGTCTTCCCCCTTGAGGGAATAAATACAGGGTGAGGGTGTTAGTTTTGGACCTCACCTACTATCAGAATTTGACCATCTAGCTGGTTAATATGCTTAACTTGTCATTGGTTATGTTGTTGGCTATGAGTCTAGATCTTGTGCTAGTAGTGCTTGTGGAGGGGGGAGTGTGCCAACCGAGGCAGAAATTGGGCTTGAAGTGCTTTCTATCGCCAACCCAACAAGTTGATTGTTGATTGTTGCTCGCTTTGATTTTTTGGTCGAAGATGAAATTGATATATATGCTTGGATCAATTTTCTCAAGATTCGTGGGCATATAATCCTAAAGTATTATCACATATAAATAATGATGTGTACTTAGAAAAGTTACAAAGAAAAGGACAGAAAATAGAAAGAATAGTGCAATTGGAAATTTTATATTTTTCAAATTCACTCTTGCTTTGGAGGATAGGAAAGCCAAGAAAGAAAGAAAAATAGAGAATAGGTGAAAGAGGGTTATTACTAATTTTTTAAATATATTTCGTTTTTGACAAATTCTACATAAAAATGTTAGATTTAAGTTCTCTAGGGAAGAGTAAGTGGTTTTTTTGTTTGGTGAATTGCATCTCTAAGGTTGTTATGTTATTTAGAGTTATTAGAAATTATTCAAAATTTAAAATGAATTAGAAAGAAAATGATCAGAATATCTCATTGTTAGAAAAAAGAAAGTATATATATTCAAGCCTTTAAGATGTATACTATCAAAATTTTTCCGAATTGAAAAAATTTCATTCAAATTTTTATTGTATCATATCAAAAATTCAAATTCAAAATCGAATTCAAACTTGGTAACTATACTGATTATTGTGGCCATTATAACACACGAGTGTTGTATTTAACAAACTCATCTCGCCCGTGTAGTTAGGATTGTGACATACTGCCATTTGCAATGGCAAATGGAATCACACAAACAAATTGTTCATTTGACGACAATGTTGTGAAACTGTATTTTAGAAATGTACAAGTTTGTAGCACTCTACCGAGAAACATTTCACCAAAATCTCAAATAATAATACATATTATTATAAAAAAAAAAAAAAAAACACTCTATTCAAAATGAATAAAAATACAATATTTTCTAGCTAATTCACTATATAACATAACATAGCCTATGGTTAAGAGCTTGAGTGGGCCTAATGATTAAGATCACGTGTTTCCTCCTAAGAGTTTACAGGTTCAAAACTAGAGGGGGTCGAATATGTATGCCTTTGTAGACTTAGCAGTCAAATCGCTGCGTGGATGTGGGTCCCTTGTCCCACAAAAAAGGAAGCCTTATACACCAGTTTGGTGCCTGACTTGGTCGAGACCTTAAAATTAGATAATAATAATAATATATATTTATATCTTATGGATATAATTAAAAAAATTTAAGCATATAGGTATCTGGAATTCTCTTTTCGTTGAAATTGTCTTTCACATGCACATGTGTGAGCGTTGGTTTTCACATTCCAATGCAACTTGTAAGCATACCAGTGAACTTTATAAAAGAATTTTTGAGGTTTGCATACAAGTGAAATTTATAAAATAATTTCTAAGGTTTATCAAAGAATATCACCGAGTTTTTAAATAAAGTCATATTTTTTAATTAATCGTTTTATTATTATTAAGAAGTTAATTTATTTTGGGTTTTATTTTAATATATATATTAATATATATAATATATATATATATATAATATATATATATATTATTAAATATATATATATATATATTATATATATAATATATATTACAATATCAAATAATATCATATTGAGATGTTAGATCATATACATTGGATGTTAGTCTTATCTATTTTATAACATATTAGATATGATTATTTGGAATGGTTCAATAATGATTTTTTAGGTCAAAAATCTTCTCTCTAGATTTGAATACATGATTTTTTTTATTAAAAAACATAATAATTTTAAGCAGAGTCTTTCTATAGAAATCACATAAGAGAACTTTTTGGCCTACGCATTTCGAACCAACAAGTGTGGTTCATCTACATTTTATTACATATAAATGATTAAATATTATTATTAGTAATTTTTTTATTATAAAAAATTAATGTTAAAAAGGCGATTGTTTTAAAATAAAATATTAAATATAAATTTGTAATATTTTTAATTTAGACATTAAATGAAAACCATAAATTTTATTTTAAAATGTTATATATAAAAAAATAGAGATTTTCTAATTCATATAAAAATAAGTTTAATTATCAGTTACTAAAAATTAGAAAAGTAATAAATATAATTATATAAATTTCTTTAAAATTATATAAAAACCAACATAGAATTATTTTAACTTAATAAAAAATTTTGAGTGCAAATTTAGAGAGGCATCAAATTTCTCAATATGTAAACCTATTTTTGGGTGCAAAACTTCAGAAAAAAAGTTTGTATCTCAAGAGATTTGATTCCTCTTAACTTTAGTAGATTCAGAGTTAAGATGGTGTTGTAGCGGCTACAACCACCCTCCAAAATTTTGGCATGCACCTGAATTCGGAGACTCCCTTGAGAGTTCCACTTGATGGTTGCATACACTCGAGTTCACTCTGTGAGCTCGTGTGAGCATTCGCACCCACCTTGCTTGTTCATTCCACCCAATATTTTGCATGATGATGTCAATGTCTTGATTGCGACCATGTTCTGGTCATGCTCAAGGTCTTTGCTTCGTGCATACATGTTATGTTCACTATGAAAACACTTGTCGCACTCACACACAGAGTCACATTCACTGTCATGCAAGTGTCATCATGTTCAATCAACAATCAATCATGAGTGTCACGCTTGTCACTTGCACCATCGGTAAGTCATGTTGAACATGTGTGTCTGGTTGGTTTGAGTCGTCTCGCCATCAAGTCATGTGGGTGTGTGTTTGTAAGATCACATTTGCATCTTTCACTTTTTAACACACTCAGTCATTTTGCTGAAGTTTTGATGACCAAACTCCCCTCTACAGTTGAACCATCACTTGCCATTAACTCGATCGATTTTCACCTAGAACAATGCAGAAGCACCAAGAAATTCATTTGAAGTTGCGCTCCCCGCAAGCAATTCAATAAACCTTCATGCTGGCCACCTGGAGAGTTGGACCTGATAGCCACCCCGGGACTAACTCCCCTCAAAAATTGTGTAGATGTTGTTGACCTTGCGCAATCTGATGACTGAAGAAATTGCATAGGCAGTTCAAACAAACATCTAGTGCTTATCCCTGTCTCCCTCATAAAATTACGTAGTTTTTCCAGCCAGACCTCTTGACAATTGACTAGCTGCTCATCCAAAAAATTGCACAGTTTTCATGAGCAGGCCCTCTGCTGCCTAGCAATCCACTCAGCTTAGAAATTGTGCAAATATGATCAGCAGGCCAACCTCCCAGCATCAATGCAATTTCTCTCTCCAGCAGCAGAGTAACAGTTCCCTCCAGGAATTGCGTAGTTTTTGCTGCCAAGCTCCTAGCAGCTGACTGCTTGTTCCCCTTGGGAATTGCACAATTTCTGCTGCTAGTGACCCTACAACCAGTTTCTAGTTCCCTTCAGGAATTGTGCATTTTTGGTTTCCAGGCTCCCAGCGAGTTCCTCCAAAAAATTGCGCATATCCTGTTTGCTAATCCTCCCAACAGCCTAGCCTTTTCCTCCAATAAATTGCGCAAATTATGTTGTCAAGCCCACGCTACCCACTTGTTCTGGAAAATGTGCATATTTTTTCTACCTTGCCTTCCCGCAACTCAGACTGTCCCTGCCAAACGTTGTGCATTTTTTCCTTCCAGTCATGCCAAACCTCATGAACAGTCATTGTCGATATGGATTTCCCATCTTCATCACCCAGTGACTCTTGCATAGTTTTCATCAATAGTGTCTTTTGTGCAATGGTGGGGTCACAGCGGGGGCGGCAGCCCCCCTTTCCTGGGGGTTTGAGGGGGGCGGGTAGCCCCCCTCTACGGGGTCCAGAGCAGCGCCTCGGCAAAAAAAAAAATTGGACCCTATATTAGGTTGGGCGAACCTACCTATGGTTTTCGGTCCATGGTTTTGGATGCTTCAGCATGTATAACTATGTATTGTAACATTGAAAGGAAAATAATGAAAAATCAAGTTGGTAGTCCCGGTTTTGGGATCCAGTGGGAAATCTCTATGTATATGTGTTTTATGTGTTATGCTCTCGCATTTTTATT
>APFE031274553.1:86402-183753 GCA_000404065.3 Pinus taeda | reverse complement strand
CCATGACTTCACAACCATGGCTGGTGCAATACCAACAACTGCAATTCCAGCAGGCTTACTAAGGATATGAGCAACAAGTCTTTGCAAGTAATAGGCAGCCGTACCAACCATATCATAATGGTTATGACCATCAAACCTTACCAAAGTTACCAACATCAAATGCATTATGCTGGTATGCAAAGACCGACTGCTCAAACGATTCCGTCTTATCCTGGGTATGCTCAACCGAGCCTGAATCAACAGTTGCCTTTCGTGGCAACTTTAGAGTTACCGGATCTAAGTCGACTAATGAACGATCCAATTGCCTATGCCCCGTGGTGGCCGGCGATTCCGCATAAACTTCCGTTGGATATTCCTAAATTTAATGGAAATCCGGGGAAAGACCCATCGAATCATGTGATGACCTTTCATCTATGGTGTTCATCAAACACTCTCAATGATGATTCGATTAGGCTTCGCCTCTTTCAGCGCACATTAATTGGTCCGGCAGCGAAGTGGTATATCAAACTGCCTAGAGCTTCGTTTGATAACTTCAGTACCCTAGCCACAACATTTTTAACCCATTTTCAGTTACCTATTAGGTATGAAATAGGAACTGAGCTACTTACCAATTTCAAACAAACGACAACCACTCACATATCCGATCATATTCATGAGTGGCGACGTCATCATAGAATGGTAAAAACATATGTTCCTGATCAGCTATTGGCTGAATGGTTTATTAAGTCATTGTTACCCGCTATTACAGAAGATGTGGCAAAGGGCGGAGTCATCACCGAAGAGCAAGTTATTGCTCATGCACAATATCTAGACTTGATCTATACTCAGTCTGGCACACTCTACGATAAAATCCCTGACACTCCTAGACTAGAATTTTCTGTTCCTCCGCCTCCTAAATCAAACAAAGACTCTCATGCTGGTGATGGTGTGATAGGTACAACAAGCACTAAAACCGCAAAGGCTACATCGAAAAAGGCCCGCACGGTTTCGAGTCAAGATGCAAATGAGGAACTTCTAGCCTCGGAAGTAAATGTCGTGTCAACAGACAAAGGCAAAGAAACAAAGTAGCCAGGAGGACGCATCTCCTAGAAAATCTTCTGCAAACCCTTCTGGGAATGGGAAACCAAAAACTCCATGTCATATATGTGACGAGGATCACTGGACGAGAGACTCTCCATATAAAGAAGAACTTAGAAAATCTTTCAAAAGTTCGAAAACTTCGGCTGTATTGACAGATCCATTTCCAAACCCAGGAACAAATCTGGTTGCTAGCGAAAATGCTTCCCTGTCCCAAGTGCTAATGTTGTAAGTTTCAAATAAATTGAATGATGCTCTAATAACGACAAGGAGTAAATATTACGGGAATCCACAGATGTTGAACAACAAGGATAATGATCAACCTAGTAGTTCAACAACAACTTCAATAGAAGTCGTGCCACCCATCATTCCTGAATTAACAATAAAACCATCAAAGGGAGTAGTACACAAATCGACCTTTAATCCTCGTGCCCGAGCAGTGCAGCACTATAATATAGTGGAGGATTTAGCTCAATCGCCATCCACGATATCGACTCTTGAGGTAATGCAAAATTGCCCCTCCAAAAAGTAGGCTTTATTATCAGCAATAGGTGGGATTGACCCAATGGATTCCAATCTTGTATCTTTTAATCACAAAGGATACAACCCTCAGTTACCAGCTCAACTAGCTTTTTCCCTTTTTCCCCCATTCAAGGTTGAAAGCCTCACAAAACGTATTCATTAGAACAATTATTGATGAGGGGGCATCCACATGTATCATGTCGATGAGTTGCTGGAAAACTCTAGGGTCTTCGTCCTTGTCGCGATCGTCAACGACATTGAAAGCATTTGATGGATGAACATATACCCCGTATGGGATACTAAGTAACTTGCAAGTCGAACTGGGGGGGAAAACAAGAGAAATCGATGTTGAAGTCATCGACAGAAATCTCGATTACAACATCCTACTGGGAAGACCCTGGATATATGCCATGGCAGCCGTTGTGTCAACCTACTTTAGGAAAATTGCATTTCCTTCCCAAGGAGGAATTACAATCATCGACCAACAAAATTTCCTCCCCAATAGTTCGCAAGTTACAGGAAGCATTCTGATGATCGATGGAAGCCCTAGCATGCTTCATAATATCGTAATAGGCCTACTAAAAGATGCTACGTTAATGGGAGCTTTTACCCTACCGCCTCCTAAAAATTTGGCGGAAGTGGTTAATGAGGAACCTACAATATGATATCTTCCATTCAAAAGATGTCAGAAAACGATGTTAAAATGGATCATTCGCAAGTTTTTCCTCTAACCCCACTGGAAATATTATATCAGTCAATGTTTTCAGCATGGGAGGCAAACCCGCATCAACGCTCATCGAGCGTTTGGATAGATAGGTCTAAGGAATATGGCACCCCTTCATATCCTTGGTCACAAGTACACTCTACGGACGAAGAATCATTAAATCAATGATGATTGATGGGGCACCATGGGAATATTACCACCATCGGTCCCATCTTCTGAACTGGAAAGAAGATAATTCTGGCGACCTACACCATCCTTCAGTATTTGACTTTCTGAAGAATACTGTAAATACAGTGGATTCCAATAGAAACCTATCCAATATCGAAGAGACTACTGCCATAAATATATCAACCAAAACAGATGTTGTAGATAATATTCATGTTGGAAAATCTTGCTCTTCTTCAAAACTGGAAATATATAGCACTCTCTTTCGCGAGTTTAGAGATGTCTTTGCTTGGTCATATGATGAAATGCCAGGTGTCGACTCGAGCATAGTTGAACATGAAATTAAGATGTATCCAGATGTCAAACTGGTACGACAGCAGCTAAGGCAGGTGCACCCCAAGAAAGTCGTTGCCATCAAGGTGGAAGTTGAAAAACTCCTCCATGCTGGTTTCATTTACCCCATTCCTCTAACCGACTGGGTATCGAATATTGTTCCTGTGATGAAAAAACAAGGAACGATTAGAGTGTGCGTCGATTACAGGGATGTAAACCAAGCTTGTCCAAAAGACAACTACCCTACACCCTTTATCGACCAGATAATTGATGAATACGTCGGATGCGAAATATTTTCATTTATGGATGGATTTTCTGGGTATAATCAAATAAATATCCGCCCACAGGACCAGTCAAAGACTGCATTCATTTTTCCATGGGGCACATTCGCATATTGCAAGCTACCCTTTGGTTTGAAGAACACAGGGGCAACTTTTCAAAGAGAAATGAACTATGCTTTCCATGACATCAAAAACATCGTTCAACCTTATCTCGATGATCTCCCAGCTCATTCGCGAAAGTGGACCGATCATCCGTGCCATTTGAGAGTAATATTTCTACGTTTCCGACACTACAAAATACGACTCAATCCGCACTGTTTTGTGTTAGTTTTGGTCGTTTACTTGGCTTCGTAGTCTCAAAGGATGGGATTCATCTCGAACCTTGCAAGGTTCAGGCAATCATCGATTTGCCTCCACCTTCAAACTTGCTTTAGATTCAGAAACTCCAAGGGAAAGCAAATGTCCTAAGGAGGTTCATTCCAAATTATGCCGAACTAGCTAAAGGTTATACTCGTCTATTGAAAAAGGAAGTACCCTTCGTTTGGGACCAGGTCACGCAAGCCTCCTTTGTTGCTTTAAAGAAATCTCTAATACAAGCATCATTAACGTATGCTCTTGATTATCAAAAAGACTTTAACTTGTATCTGGCTGCAGCAAATACGACCATAGCAATGGTTTTAGTTCAAGAAGACAATGGAATTGAACATCCTATATATTATTTAATCTGAAACTTAAATGATACGGAAATGAAATACTCCTACATTGAAAAGCTTGCCCTCGCGGTTGTTCAAGCGATACAGAGATTTCGACACTACGTCCTCTTCAGGAAAACTACCATTTTATCAGATTGCAACCCCATGACTTATATATTGTCGAGACAGTTTCTAGGGGGCAAATATTCAAAATGGATAGCAATTCTACAAGAGTTTGATTTGGAATTCAAAAAATCCAAATCAAAGAAAGCCCTGGTATTCGCAGAGTTACTATGCGATCTCCCATCGTTGTCCAACGATGCAACATCTGAAGACGCAATCGTGGATGAAAATTTGTTTCTGATATCTTCAAGCGATCTATGGTACAGAGGTATAATCATTTATCTCAAGACACAAACATACAGGTCTAATACCTCATGCTCTGAACAACGACGTATTCGATACCAAGAAAAAGACTACGTGATCATCGGTGATACTCTTTACTGTCGTGGTATCGATACAGTTCTGCGGAGGTGCCTCACCCTTGAGGAGGCCGAAAAAGTCCTGAATGACTACCATTCAGGCGCATGTGGGGGGCATCAATCTAGTTATGCTACGGTGCAAAAATTTTACGAGCAGGATACTTCTGGCCAACAATGTTCAAAGATTGCATAACCATAGTTAGAAGTTGTCATGCTTGCCAAATTTTCGATAGCAAAACCAGAAGACCACCCGCTCCACTGCAACCAGTAGTAGTTGTTGGGCCATTCGCCAAATGGGGCATAGATTTCATGACATGTAACCCCACCTCAGCTGGGGGGCATGGGTACATAATAGTCGCATAGACTATTTTACCAAGTGGGCCGAGGCGATGCCTACATTAAACAACAGTGCCGAAACAGCTGCCCTTTTCTTTTTTAATCACGTAGTCTCTAGATTCGACGTTCCACAGGCCATAGTCACAGATCATGGATCACATTTTCGCAATCACATGATGGTTGAGTTGGCTGCCAAATTAGGATTGTCCCATGACAGCTCTACCCTGTACTATCCACAAGCTAACGAACAAGTTGAGGCAATCAACAAAGTCCTAAAGCACTGCTGCAAAGGATGATCGGAGTCCACAAACAGGATTGGCACCTAATCTTGTACTCGGCCTTGTGGGCATACTAGACATCGGTAAGAAATGCAACCGGATTCACACCTTTTCAATTAGTGTATGGTCTGGAAGCAATCTTACCAGTTCAATGTGAAATCTTGTCCCTCAAACTCGCAGTTGACCTTCTCCCTGGAACCTCAAAAGAAGAGGCTCATTTCTTGGAATTAATCCATTTGGATGAAACCCGTCGTGATGCAACTTCGGCTAACGAAGCTCATAAGAAGTGAATCAAAGCACAGTTCGACAATAATTTCAAACCTCGCGTCTTCTCAGAAGGTGACCTGGTCTTACTTCACGACCAGGAATCCGATAAGTTGGGAGCAGGGAAATTCAAATCATTATGGATGGGTCCCTATATTGTTAAATGAGTATTAGCAAAAGGAGCCTATGAGTTGATGGACTATGAGGGGATTCCACTGGCGCAACCTCGCAACAGGTTGTACCTCAAGCATTACTGTGCTTGATTTCGCATAGTAATCCTCATGCTTTTGTTACATTTTTTTTTTCGCCAAGAGCATTTAGTTTGGTTAAATAATCCACTTTTTGCATTCATTGCAGATGTCGAACCTACTGGAATAATTCGTTGGATATGCCGATGGAGCAAGTCGTAGTTCACGGAACCTGTCTTCTGCGGCATGGGCCATTTTCAATCCCAGCAACGAGTTAGTAAGTTTCAGAGGAGTGTGTATTGGTTGGTCTACGAACAATATCACTGAATACAGTGCATTGATAGAACTCCTTTCTGATGCCATCACACATGGCATATGCCTACTTGTCGTCAGGCTAGACTCACAACTCATCATTCTACAACTCATCGGCATCTATTCTGTACGAAATCCAACTATCTATCGCATGTTCCTAAGGGTCAAAATTTTGGAAAGACAGTTTGATTTCATCCAATATCAACATATTTCTAGAAGTTTAAACACATTAGCAGACTCATTGGAAAATTATGTGTTAGATAGACATTTGCGACATTTATAAAAAGAAGCATCACATCAATATATGCAGCAGGGTTATGTAACTTAACCAAAATAAAGCTCCAAAAATCAAAAATATATTTCATAAATGTTTATAGTCTGTACATAATGTTCTGTAACCAAGACAAAATTGGTCAAATGACCCAAAAACACAAAATGCTAAGGGGCAACCTAGTCTAATGATGCTGGTGATAACAAGTCACCGCCTGTGCAATCATGCGTAAGAGCCTAGTCCATCGACTCGGCACTCCAGTAGTATGTCGCTGCAACCACAGAGGCAGGTCGTCGGTCCTCACATCCATGATACCAAGGGTAATACCCTCGATCTGGTCCTGTAGTGCCGAAAGAGTCTCGACCACATCGAGGTCGCGAAGGATGGCCCTCCCAACAACCTCTCCTGCTGGAGCAGCCGCTGGGTCTCTGCAGCATACTGCTGGTCGAATTGGTCCAACATCTGCATGAGCACATGAGTTTTGATTAGTCTTGATCATAAGAATATAAGAACATTATAAAGAAAAATGAACAAAGATAAGGTCAGAAGAATTACCCATGGCACCCCACTGCTCGCCAACCGGCAACACCAAATTCGGATCACCTCGGAAATCCATACCAGCATATGGGAACCTGGCATAAACCATCTCCTGACGATCGAGCCACTCGAAGAAGGTCTTAGAAAAAGAAATATGGGGCTGGCCAGCGTGCCGAGACATGAGATCGACCCATCTCTGCATCCGTGGTTCAGTCGGTGGAGGTAGGCCAAGTGAAATATACTGCGGCTGCATCAGTGGGATTCTCTCTAAGGCGAAAGCGGTCAAAATAGAACCATAACCAAAGTTCTTGGATCTTCTGCTTTTCACCTTGGTCAATTGTTCTTTCATCACAGAAAGTACTGCATCACACCAATTGAACACCTTCAGTTCAAGGCATTCCAAAGCACACTGCATGTAAGATCTGTTGGCTATGTGAAGAGCAGAACTACCAACTAGTCTAGCAAAAGTGAACAGAATGGTCCGCAAGGGCCGGTCAGTGACATCTAGGATGTTGATCTTGTCGTTCGTACTCGGCTGAGATCCCTCTCTGCAATGCTGGTGAATGTACTCCCTCACAGACTCACCCCCACAGGCGAAGCCTGATAATGAGAGAGGGGCACCATGCCTCGATAAACCGGTCAAAAAATAGATGTCCACCACTGTCAAGGGGATCGATTTGCCCCTAATCTGGAATACCTGGTTGATAGGAGCCTAGGCATTGAGGAAATATTGCAACAAATTGATTTGTTGCCTCATGCTAGAGATACAGAAAAACTTCAACAGGCCACAGTTCCGCAATGCAGCTACTGTGCCCAGATCATGTAAAACAACAATGTCCTCTTCTTCACGCTCGCATTCTCGCCATGTAACGACCATTTTACTCCGATGAATCTCTGAAAAACAAACAAGGGAAGAATCGGGATCTTCATTTGATAAAAAGAGGGCAAAAATTCATGAGGAAACTGTGCAAAAACTTTCCTCCGTGCGTCCATCGCACCCTAGCAAGTGTATTGGGAGTGATGCATACTAACTAGTCAGTGGGAAGATCAGTATGCATCACACCTTTCAACTAAGGAACGGTGCGATGGTCCTAGGGCGAGTTCTTCAAACCCCAGAGGCTCTACAGGACAAGGAAACAAGCTCAGAATCCAAAATGAAAGGCATGCAATTGAAGAGCACAAATTTAGCTCCTACCTAGTCCAAACGGTGTCAAGAATCGTCCACAGAATCTCCTGGAATCCGCTGGTGAAAATCAAGGGGGAAAAGCACCTCCTACTAGTGTTTTTAACTCATTTATCAAACATATGTTTTAATTTCTAATCGGTTTGATGAAGCAAATGAACAGGTAGTACAATCTTTGAAAGAACGAAATGCTAAGGGTGAATCAAAAACTCAATGACCATCATCGTGAGCAATGTTGTCGCAGAGTTCAAGCTCGTTAAAAAATAAACCCTCCATGAGCAGTTTTAGTGCATAGTTCAACCTCGTTAAAAAATAAACATAAGACATGAGCAAATGTTTCCCCCAGCGTTTAAGCTCATTAAAAAATGAACCAGTAAATAACCATTGTGAATGCCTTATCGCCAGCTTTTGAACCTTGGTCGTGTTCTAGCCATCACCTCCACTCTGTTTTTAGCCGATCATTCACCCCCATATGATTGTTTACCCCTTCGAGGAACATCTGTGAAGAGTGCTTCTGTTAGCCATCCTTGTGACACTGCCGTGATTGGAAAATTCCAAATCTTACCTGGAATCAGCTACTACCCGTAACCATCACTCGTTCCTCGAAAAGCAGTCTTCTTTAAGCTATTTTCACCTGACTCGTAAAATATGAAAAGATTGCCAAGTGATTGGCCTCTACTGCTCGTTAAAGACATCGGAAGTGCTATCCCTCCTCTACATTTTAATCTTTTTGGACCTGGGGGATTATTACACAAAAATATCGACCACTTGCCTTGTTCGGCTCGTTAAAACTATCCAAAATTCATCCCTTTTGTATTATTTTACACTTTTCAGACTTAAGGGATTATATGACGAAAAAGAATCATTGGAGTCTCTTTTCTGTTCCTTTCAGACTCTCTAAAATTGAAAGGGACCGGGTTATCTTTGTCGTTAAACTCGTTAAAACCTAATAGCGACAAACTCATCCAAATGGACGAGAACGAGTTTCACTGTCGCTAGGCTCGCTAAAATATAGCGACAGGTTTTTCCCAAAGGGCGGATTATATAACAAGCATATGTTATCTCCTCAAGCTTGACAAAAATAAAGAGGTACTTGTCAGCAATGACTGGGTAAAATTGGGAAGAAAACTTGAAGAAACTTTATTGGTAGCAAGTCGCTCTTGAACATGACACTTTCCTTCTACATCCATGCTGGGTTGGGTTGTTCCGTTCACTGGTCATCACCATTGGTCCGTCACACCATCCATCTTTGGGGTTAAGGCTACCAATCCATCGTCAGTGTCGCCGATATGTTCAAGAGAAGTCATTTAGACAATTCACTTGTGTCTCACCCACTGCAATACATTCATGCTTCATTCCTTCATGACCGCCACCCTGAACCCTATATCGTCAAATTGTTTTCACCTCCAAAATCATTTGCTTCGTTCTGTGTCATTGATGTGGGATTCATTAAGTCCCTCCTACGATGGGTCGCTTCTTGTCGACGTCAGCTCATTATCCAAGAAGTTGACTTAGGAACAACCCTTTCAGTACTTTGAAGCTTGCATGCCTCAATGGCAAGTTTCTCACTTTCGGCAACAGGTTTACATCAATGGCCTTCGACCGAGAGATTTTACGTGGTGTTCGATGCCAAGCCCTTTTTCACACCACGTAAATTGTACTGTAGTACCTTGAGGGTCATTTTCATTATTGGTGATTCCTCTCGCACCTGTTAACAGCTTACATCATTGGCTGGTAATCAGGCGATATCTTTCCATGTTCAACTCCAGAACATTTTTCACATGGATCGACTTGTACTCCAAGTGAAGATTGAACAATTTTTGAAGACCTCGGATCTAGTTTCATCCATCCGGGCTACGATATATTCAGGAATATAAAAACATCAAGTGTACATCATTGCCGAACAGATGATCATCCAAATCAAAGGATGATGAGTCCATATCATCAGTCTGGCACACAAACGGTTGTCTGTCCTATGTATATGAAAATGAATTTATAAAGCTGAGCATGGGAATGCCCGCCTTAGCTAGATCATGAAAAAATGTTGTCAAAATAATGTATTGCATTGTATCTTATTACAGGTTGCCTCCCAGCTCAGAAAAACTTCAAATCCTCATAGTAAATCATTTCACCCGACATCAGAAAGATTAACGACCTCATGCTTTAGGGGGCAACTGTTATAGACATTTTTGGGCACTTCAACCCCAATCATGAATGTCCATAAACTGAGGGCTCCTAAGTCCCTAAAAGTGTTTCTTCACTGCCTAAAGGAACAAGGTCAGCTAATTACATCATCTCCCAGAAGTTCTCCACTGAAAACTGCTCATAAATGGTCAAAACTGAACCATACTGAAAGCTCAATGCAGAGGGTGCGATGCATATCACCTTCCCAGTGTACAAGGTGTGATGCATACTGAATTGCTGCTCTGTAGGGTGCGATGGTCGGGAATGGACAAATGGCAGGGAAAAAAATGCGAGGTGGAAAATCATGGAATCTTCCAGAAGCTTCCCCTCTGACACTTGCCTCTCTGTTTTCAACCAGCGATGAGTAAGAGATCATCATTCTCCAAGTGGAAGCGGGAACTATCAGAGAGAGGACACTAATCAAGATCCCAGAAGATGACTCACCTCTCTTTAATCATCTATATATGGATCCCTCATCACAGAGATCCAGAGGCTGGAATTTTGTATCTTACAGAGAAGTGTTGTTGGTTTTCTGGTGTACATTCATAGTGTTGGGTGATCTAAGCTTTGCTTGAGGTGAAGAAGGACTTCCTAGCTGGAGGATGATGATGGGTCAGAACATATGGTTGTAATCCTCTTGCTACTTTTCATATTAATAAAGCTATTCTTGTTTTCTTCCATATTCTTGTGTACTTAATTATATATGCATTTATATGGTTAACATACATCTGATCCTGTGTTATTTATGAATCTAGATCTTTGTTTCTTCGATAGTAGTATGTTGCTGTGATTCCACAGGTTCTTTTTGAAGCTGGGCAGATGAAGAAGAAGCGGTGAAGCTCGATCAAGAAGGAGAGAAAATCAACCGCAAGACTCAGGTTGGTCTTCTTGGTTCTCCCCTTGTCTATTCTCATAAAATAGAACAATAGTAGACTTTACTTGTTTGTTTCTAAGATAGCCACCCATCTTAGTGGGAATAGCAGCATCCGAGTGGACACTATTCCTGGTAACATAAGTTTAAAGATTTCAAAGGTAAATTTCAAACTCAATGGCTTGGGCCATATGAGATTGACAAAGTCTTTAGCAATGGAGTGGTAAGAATCAAAACCATTGATGAATATCAAACTCCTCTTATTGTGAATGGTCACAAATTAAAGATCTTTCATAAGCCACTCTCAAAAGAGGAATTTGTCAAAATATTTCAGGATAATTCTGCATTAAGGCTGGTGAAGAAGAATCCTTCTTCTCCACCAGCCTAGTCATTGTTATTTTCCTGTTAAAAAAAAAAAAAAAAAAAAAAAAACCTTTGTATAAGCCTGAAAACCAATCACTAATTGGCAATCTTATACAAAAAATATAGTGCGAAAATCAGAACCTTCTGACGCCCTATATTTTCCAAAAAGTCTCTCTTATTTCATAGTATCATGTCATTTCACTTCATCTCACTCCACTTCGCTTCATTTTACTTCACTTCACTTCATATCATCTCATTTTATCATCATATTCTGCCAATAAAAGTCCTTTCATGACCAATTTTCATTCACTCAGACATGATTCATCCATCTCCATTCAGTCATATGTCCACTGTGTCAGTTTCTGTAGCTGAATTCAGTTTCCGCAGCTACAAAATGATCCCACAGCTAGTTGTTGATTCTGCAGCTAACATTCTATTATTCAGCACTGACAGTCAGATGTTACCAAATAATAATGGGAACCAAATGCAGGTATGAAAAACGAAAATATGTTGAATATATAAAGCACTTAAAGCATCAGCAGGAAGCAGCTAATCAAAATTTAATGGACGGAAGTGGCAAAAATTCCAAGGTATGAGTAAGATTTATTTCAAATAACATTTTAAAGCACATTCTATATAGTTATGAAACCACAGCTCCATTATATGTAATGATTAGCACTGATAGCTTCCATAACCGCTCCACATCCTCTACTCGATTCCTCCATGAACCTTGCATTAATTTTTAAATGGCCTTATGATCAACCTTCGAATTTAACTCGTGTTTATTGGTACGTTGGCATTCCACCTGCCGAACCGGGTAATTATGAGGACGTAATCTATTTGATCACGGGTCTTCCCCGCCGCACAAATCTGCAGTCATTTTGAAAACACACTCACACTGATTCCACAGCCTTCTATCTCAAAATTCGAGTCCACTCTATTCCCATACTATTCTGTTTGTCATTTCTGGCATGTTTACATCCCCGAGAACTCATTCTCATTACCTGTTCTCTGCTCTTTCGTTTACGACTACTGGTTTTTCTCCATAAACCTTTTCCATTCCCCACTAACACAATCATTTCACCTTCGTCAATCCATTACTCACGCAGACATATTTTAAGGCGGGAGGAAGGAATGGTCCTTTGTTAAGAGCAGAACCGGAAGGGCCAAAATTCATGGAGGGGTATCCGCAATTGAAAAGCATACTAAGGAAGGCATGGTGGCTATAGTTCATCCAAAAATTCAGAGGTTACAATAAAGAAGTTACGAAAATTTTTGCGAGGTCTTTTAATGGCGTGGAAGTTGAGGTTGGAGACCTTAAATTTTTTGTCACAGAGGAATCTATTGCAGCTGCAACGGAACTCCCACAGGAGCGGGAACGGTGGTTCAAAAACAAATCTTTGATGAGAGGGCCTGGAGGGTTATCCTACACAATCCAAGAATGGATATAACCATTTTAAAACGTGGAATCCCTATCTCTGCTTTAGAAGAAAAGTGGTCCAATCTATTATTGATAATCCAAAATTTTATTACATGTGAAGGACGATTTGGGTCCATGTATATGTACCACACCCGGTTGCTGATGAATTTTCTAGAAAAACAAACAATTAATTTGCCTTACTTTTTATTGAATAGTCTGAAAAATATTTCCATAACTGTCCAAAAGAATCTAGAGGGCATAGAACCCCACCTGTACCATCACGGGCTTGTGAAATTTTTGATTGAAAAACAGTTGAAGGAAAAGAAGGACACCTAGGAACAATTTTTGGTTAGAAACTTATTTCAAGATCCACCTGAAACATCTGAGAGCAACTCAGTAAGGAAAAGTAGGAGAAAGAAATTAAGTGTGAGAATTCAGGACACTCCTACTAACATAGTTAAATAAATTAATCAACAAGAGAGGCTCTCTGAAAGTAGGAAGGAAAGAACTAAGGATAGGAAGCAAAGAAAATTAAAGTGGAAAAGAAACATTGAAGCTGTCTATCAAACCCCAGAACCTTCCTCAAAAGAGGACCACCAAATACTTTCTGAAACACTAGTTTATCTTTAGGAACAATCAGCTGCAGCAAAGAAGAAAGGGAAAGGAAAACAGAGTGTGGAGAAAGAAGACACTAGCTCACAAAATTTAAGGAGGAGCTCTAGACTTAAAGGGAAATTGAGGACAATACAAACTAAAGGGCCCCACTTCATTGATTTAGGAGGGGAAACACTGGAACAGCCTCTAGCAATCACTTATGGATGTATCCCACACCATACTCCTATTTCTTAGCTAGATTTTGACATCAGTCCTTCTCAGCCAGATTTTGGGGACAGTCCAAGAAAGATTACACCTGAGATAGACCCAACCCAGCAAGAAATGTATGAATATATTGAGTCGTTGGAGAAGACTACCAAAGATCCAGGCACTTCATCTACCCAGCCTAATGCAACACAGGAAGCTCTAATCCAATCACTAAAATAGGAATTTTTTGAGCTGTAGGTCCTAAATAGACACATCAAAAGAGAAAATGAAACATTGAAGGAACAAAGCAAGTTGGATAAAATTATTCACGACAACACCATTTTGCATCTTGGGTTGTGGCAGAAGAAGAATAGGAAATTGAATAAAAAGAGCAGGAGGTTGAGCAGAGCTCTTATCAACCTCAAATTCAGGTGCCTAATGAGAAATCCTAGGATGACAGTGGTACCCAGAAAGAAGAGAAGAAGGCTGGATGTGTTAGCAGAGGCCTCAAAACACATGAACTGAAGGGAGGATGGTCAAAGTTTTGGTTGCATGGGGACATGCAACACCTTCACAGTGGGGGTATGTTGAGCCCTGAAACTACATCTCTCCTACACACTTTCCTAGACTTTTTCCCCTCACCAGTACCTCATAAGCTATCAAATATCATTGCATATTGAATCTAAAAGAGCATTTAAGTGGTTTCCTAACTATATTTTTGTGTTCGCTATTTGAATTAGATTTTTCTCATTAGCTGCGGAATGCAGCCACTTTCCACAGCTGATTCAACTTTCTGCAACTGTTTTTGTTAAACTCTAGGTTGCAGGTGTCATCAAGCAAAACAAGGCATGTGGGCAGTTCAGGAATGATCTGAACATGGATCGGGTCCTCTTGTTTTAGTCGGATTCATTAAGGAAAGTTGTGGTCAACAGTGGTCAAATGGTGGTCAAACAAAGGAGTCCTATGGCAACAGGACTTTGTTTTCAAACACGTGAAGGATCTGGAACCGTTCCTAAAGCCATGGCGTTTATCTTGACAGTTGTAGACTGCCCCACGATGCGAATCCAACAGCCACTCTTGATAGATTGAATAATCTTGGCAACCATTATGCTAAGCTTATGGATGTTGTCCTTTTACGTGTCCTCAGTCAAAGATGTTTCATAGGAAAACTGTTATGAAATTTCCCTTATAAATAATGCATTTGCATACGCATAGAATTGGTTAGCTTTTGTTGTCGTTTTGCTGTTAGTCTTTGTACTGTGTCGTGAACTAGTCTTGCTACTGTAACTAGTTTTGCAATATAATCATACTTTGTTTTATATGACTACGTGAGCATAATTCTAGAATGATAGCCTGTTGACCAAGGTCGTGCAGAGGGCCCCTGCACGCTGAGGTTTTGTTTTCCTTATTGTTGTAAATTTTTTATGTATTGTTTCCTGATTTCCATTGCACATATTTCATAGTTATCCACCTGTGTATATTTAATTTGTTATGGTATTAACATTTCATTCTTATACATGATTTTTCAAGCTTTGTATATTGTTGCTAACACTGATCCGTGTGTGTGTTTCAGGATAGAGTAGGCCCGGTCATTTTCATACAATTTTTTCAAAACTAGTGACATGAGATTAGCCTCTCTGCTGACTTTGCTTTTCTTAGTTTTTTCAATTTCAGTTATGCTTTGATTTCAGTCTTGTTCACTTGCTTTGTTAGTTAGTTTAGATATCAAATTGCCCATATCATTGACGTTATCTCCTAAAGCCATAGCTTAGACTACTTGGCGAGCTATCAGACTATGAATGATGTGATTTGATTTTAGTTTTACTTTTCTACAATTAGATATCAAACTGCTCATATCATTGACGTTATCTCGTAAAGCCATAGCTTAGACTACTTGGTGATTTATCAGACTATGAATGATGTGATTTGATTTTAGTTTTACTTTTCTGCAATTAGATATCAAACTGCCCATATCATTGATGTTATCTCTTAAAGCCATAACTTAGACTACTTGGCGAGCTATCGGACTATGAATGATGTGATTTGATTTTAGCTTTATTTTTCTGCAATTAGATATCAAATTCCTCATATCATTGAAGTTATCTCCAGAACCATAGCTTAGACTACTTGGCGAGCTATCGGACTATGAATGAAGTGAATTGATTTTACTTTTATTAATTTGCAGTTTTTGATTTGTTGAGTGCAGTAGCTTAACTCATTTTTTCTTTCTGTATTTAGATCAGCAGCAGAGATAATGATTTCATGATCAGTAGTTCATTATTTGTTTGATTTGAATAGCAGCACATTTTCATTCTTGTTCAAGTATTAATTTCATCACTAGTATGTTTTAAGACCTTCTTAAGTGTTAAGCTCTGGAAATCATTATAGAGGACATAATTGCCTTAAAATCTATACCCAAACTTGCCTTCTAAAGTATTCTTAAAACTTAGGAATAGGATTATCATTTGCATTAGGAGACAAACCAAGATAAAAACCCCAAAAACAAGATAAAATTGATAAAAAGTAAGAAAGAGGTGGTCTTGCACATATAATGCGCCACACTTCATCAGTTTATGAATCCCGGATTGATAATTAATGTAGCAATTTAGAACACACTAAATTGACTAAACCACTGCTAACATGCACTGGCTAGCTGTGCTGGCAATGTCACGTTGACATTGTTGTAGGGTGATGGATGTGTTCTTGGATTTTCTTTGTCTCACCTTCGGATGGCTTGATGCTACAGGGTCTTCAATGGTCTTGGTCTTGTAAGATGGTTACATGCATGTGTTCCTCTCGCTTGAGCATATTTCATCCATCCAACTACAAGTAAGTCTTCTAGCCTGTTCACTCCTTCTTCATCCCATTCGCCATCTCGCCATGATTGGTCATTGTACCTATTCCAGAAATTCACTCATGACAGGATGAAATCAAACCCCAAACCTCCTAGTCTAAGATGATGCATTACTTTCCATGGACCACGCCTGGGACAGATGGCAGGCTGGAAAGAGGGCCCAGTAACTATGCACTCCATAGTTCTAGGTGACAGGGAGGGAGACTGGTCACTAAGACTGCACAGAGCATAGCTCAGGATTGGATGAGGAACTCTGGGCCACAGTCCTCGCTGTCGAGGAAAACTACGTAGAGGCCACTAGGAGGCAGGATTGTGTAGTTGAGGTCACCAGTGGCAGCTGGAAGGTGGGACCCTGAGGGGTACCTCTACACAGTTTTCTAAGGGAAGACAAGACAGGACAGTAGAGGGACCAAAGAGGATAGTTATGCACAGTTTCTGGGAGTAGTGAGTCCCAGCTGATGGAGGCCACCAAGAGGACCATATTTGCAGTTTCTAGGAGAATTGTAGGCTCATTTCTCTGCGCATTGTTGGGTTCTAGCAGGCAGGGAGGAGGCTTGATGACTAATCTTGTGAAGTACATTGTTTAGGTTGGCTTTGAGGCAGTTTTTGTGCAATTCTAGGAAGGAAGGAAAACTGCTAACCTCTAGGATTGCACAGTGCAACTGTCCTGGGGGATAGCCTCAAGAACTGTGCAATTCCAAGAAACATATCAATATCACTGAGGCTTGAGACTATGCAATGTATCTCAGTCGGGATCTAGTGAAGTGGAGTTGTTAAGTCAGAAGGATTTTCAGAAAATGGCTAAGTGTGGGAGGCAAGTGAAACGGTGAGGACTTGACATTGTGATCACACACTTAGCATACTTTGACAACATGACAGCATAGACCACTGAGACAACAAGGCAAATCATTTCCCTCTATGAGATTGTCTGTAGTTAAAAGGGACAAGTGCAACACTTTGGATAGACCTTTGGATGACCGCGACGACACTTGTGTGACAGTAATTAAAACTTTGTGTATGACTGTGATAGGTTTTTACATGGCTAGGACAACTTGTGTACACAAAGGCCAACCTTCAAGGTCACCAAAATAATTTGCAGCATGACATAACAACCAAACATGTCAAAAGATGACAATGGACACAATAACTGAAAGGGAGAAAGACATGTAGAGGAAACAAATGGAATGACTTTTAGTGCTTGCAACCATGCATGTTATTGAAGACAAAATGATATGACAATGATAATTAGTCCTTCAAGCTACACTAAGAGGTGTATTTCAAAATATGTGCTTTATTTCCCATACCTACCCTCCAAATGGTTATGCATTAGATGAAGTTTTCATGTAGTTTTGATCTTCTATCATACTTCCTTGGTTTTCTTATCTTTCTACTAAGATCCTTGAGAATCATCTAGCATGGAATCCTTCTTCGTGGCCCTTGTGAGACACAATTGTGCAATTTTAGTGGGCAATGACTATTGCGGGATGATTCCCTTAGAGGACACATCTGCACAGTTTTAAGATTCAAGGCCGATTCGGGAGCTGAGGGAAAAAATACGCAGTTTTAGGATTCAAGGCATTGCTACGAGATGTGGCCCGAGGAGGACACATCTCACAGTTTCACGATGCAAAGCAGACTAGGCAGCTAAGGGACAAAACAACGTAATTTCTAGAGCAGTGGGTTCTGGCTAAGGGAAGGGCACTGGAAGAAACCACTGTGAAATTTTGAATGCTAAGGGATGTTGTGATTTTTTCACATTGCGTAGTTCGAAGTAGGAAAGGGAAAAGCTTGAGCGTTATAGATGTGAACTGTGCAGTTTAGGAAAGATGGATGAGGCTAGGTTGCTAAGGAAACTCCAAAATTTGGCTAAGTATGGGATCAATGGAACTGACGTGAACTATGATAGAACTTGACTATGATCACACACTTGAACACTTAGTGATACAACATAGACGATCCAGAACATATAACACATACTTCGCTTAATGCAGCAACCTTTGTGGCAGCTTACGACAAGTGTGGCTCTGATGATAGAATTTAAGAGGATAAAGGCAACACTTGTGCAAGAGTGTGTGAAATGAGTGTGAAACATGTCTATGTGGTGAGGACAACCCATTCTCACAAAACTTTCCCCTTGAAGCAAGACAAACTTCCCTTTGCATGACAAGCGATAATCCTCATGCCCAAAGATGACATGTACTATATAAAGATAAAATCATGAAGGACTCTTAAGATCGAAGAGGGGATCTTGAGATCATAAACTTATCAATAAGTGACTAATGACCTATTAATAATAGGATCCACAGTAGGCTCCAAAATTTGAGTAGAGGCCAAAATTTTGGAGGGTGTTTCGGCCGCTACAACACAATCACATGAAATTAGTTGAAGCATTAGTAAGATAAAAAGGAACTACTACAAACTCATAAATCCCATGCCTAGTATGGAATGTGGTTTTGTACATGTCCTCTTATTTGATGTGTACCTAATGATATCTTGATCTCAAGTCAAACTTCCAGATCATTGTCGCTCCCATCGGTTGATCAAACAAATCATCAATCTGTGGCAAAGGACACCTATTCTTGATTGATACCTTATTCAACAACCTGTAATCAATAAATAACCTTAGAGACCATCATTCTTCTTCTCAAAAAACACTGGTGCACCCCAAGGTGATACACTTGGCTTGATGTGACCCTTATCAAGCGTTTCCATAAGTTGTAACTTCAATTCCACTAATTTTGGGGTGTTCATCTTGTACAGTGCCTTAGATTCTGGTGTTGCGCCTAGCATCAACTCAACAGAAAAGTCCACTTCCCTATGAGGTGGTAACTCTAAAATTTTTGTTGGAAACACATCCTGAAACTGCTGCAAAACCATATTCCTTTTCAATACTTCAGCAACCTCAACATCCTTCACTTTGTCACTAGAAATATGAACTACAAAGAATACACATCCTTTCCTACTACTGCACTTTTCCTA
The DNA here is from genome assembly GCA_000404065.3 of Pinus taeda. Taxonomy (NCBI): domain Eukaryota; kingdom Viridiplantae; phylum Streptophyta; class Pinopsida; order Pinales; family Pinaceae; genus Pinus; species Pinus taeda. The sequence continues at coordinate 164,636 of APFE031274553.1, read as the reverse complement.
CACAGTTCTGACCATTCTCACTAATGTAGGTTTCTTCTTACCCTATAATATTCTCATCTCTCCATCATCATCCAAACACTTAATGGCCTTATCATAGCAATATATCTTAGTCTTGTGAAGGTACAACCAATCCATGCCCAAAAGTAGGTTGTATGATCCCAATGGAAGCACATTCATATGTAATGAAATAGGCATACTATCCAACTGAAATGCACAAGATCTCACCCAAAGGTGAACTCTCTTCTTGGTCCTTGTAGCCAATGGCACCAACCACTATTTTACATGCACTTCTTTATTAAAGCTACAGTTATCCACTAGGTTAGCAAAAACATAACTATAATCATATCCAAGGTCAATGAAAATAGAAACAAATTGATCACAAAGCTTACCTTCCATCTCGATAATAGATGTATGATGATCAACCTCCCTATTATCCAATGTTGAATAAATCTGAGAAATACTCTGTCCAATATCCCCAACTATTTGTGCCTCCTGAGCACTGTAAATCCATAGTATTTCACCTTGATATTGTGGGCAGTCTCTTCTGCGTTAATCCTTGGTACAAGTTCAACATTGTAAACGCTTCATGCCATCACCCTTGTTCTGCTCCTTAGACTGAAATCCATGTCCTTTGTTAGATGCTTTGAAGTTATTGTGCAGTGCTGCATTCTCCTTGTCATCTGTATCCTACGGTTTTCCTCTATTCTTGACCCACCTTCCCTTATTATTGTCATTACTCTTCCAATCTTGCTTAGATTCAGTCTTGTGCTTCAATTTCTCATAACAGTGCTTCAACTTTCTGATGGCTTCCTTCAACAATCTAGGCTCATCAAACTCAATCCTGACTTTGAATGACACCAGCAACCTGATGAACCTTGGTATTCCAACAAGAGTGTTGTAAACCCAAGGCTACCAACTTTAATTATCAATCTGGGGTTCGTACAAAATTAATAGGTATCGACACTATATGTGCAGCATACAATGTTTCCTTCATTTTTTGTCATGATGTAATGGAGTTCATGTAATGAAATCAAATCCTAAACTAATTGCAGAAAATGAAATGCTCGAAATAGAAACCTTAACCTATTGCAAGAAAGAAAATACAAGAAAAGAAACAAAATCTAATTGAATAAAGTAAATATCATGAACTAAATGTCAGCAATTATATTTCAAATAGTTTAGATCCATTAACAAATTTCATTGGATGTGGCAATCAAGAAAATCATCATTGTATTATCCAATTCATAAATTTGTCCATTAACCCAAATCACTAAGATGTTTTGCATGGGTGAAAAGGCAATTCATAAGTGGTTTTATCCCTCCTAAACCATTTATTTAGAGACTAGGGGTCATGATTCAATCCTAAGGGACCAAAACCAATCTTTTTGAGCAAATTTAGGCAAGTATATACACGCTAGAAGAGTACTACAAGAAACTACACGATGCTATAGATTTACTACAGGAAGATATAATTCATCGAATGACCAAGAAAATCAAATCCAAATTAGATGGGAAATTTTTTTTTATTTACTAGGATGTATTAGGTCTCCATTCCAAGTGGAATCACCCAAAAATATCTTTGTTAACCCATGCTAAAGAATAGCTGAAATTTACTAGTCTAAAATATAGAAATTCAAGAACTAGTGAGCTAGTAAATCTATCAAATGCCTAACATAATCAAGTTAAAATGAAATGGGGTGAATTTTTTTATTAAATAGAATTTTTTTTTGATCTAATGCAAGTGGAATCAACTCGATTGAAACTCGTTGGCATGTTCTAAAAAAATAGCAAAAAATTATTGTTATTTGCCACAAGGGACTTCCAGAAATCTAGTTTTGGGAATAAGAAAACTAATCCAAGTATCTCAATGATTACTATGACCTTCCAAAGTTGTTCCAATGATGAAATTATGCTTTTGATCCTGAAAAATAACTTACTTCAACCATTTAACCCAATCCTACAACAAGAAATCATTAATACTAAATGTAGAAATAGAAAAAAGACAAGAACAAGAGATGCATGTGAATAAGAAGTGAAAGGAAGAAAAGTAAATGATACAAAAGGGCTCCGAGGCTCCTAGGATGGCCATGCCCAAGGAAAATCAGAGTCCTATGGAGGATACCAAGATTTATAAGCTGACCATGGCACCAATCTTCATTATTTCCATCAATACAAATACATCCCTACAAGAAATGACCATGGAGCTGCAAAAATACGAGTTCTCTCCCCAAGAAGACTACTAAAAATAAACCAATAGAGGAAAATTTGACTTTTTACTTATAAAAAAATGATTAGGAATCATTCCCCATGAAAGGAGGAACCTTTCCCCACCAAAATCTCTCAAATAGTGGATCTCGTTCCCAATACTAGGAATCTGCATTAAATGACAAGGAACACATTCCTAGATTTTCTCAATCATTGGAGCTCCAGAATATGTGCAATTATTTCAAAATATCTTCTTGATTTATTATTTAATTTTGATCCTCTAGTAGTGGGGAGAAATACCCTAAATTATCTCCTCCTCAAAATCTTCATAATATGCCCAATATTCTCACAATATTCCACAAAAATAAATAATATTAGTCACAAATATGCAATTATCCATAAAACTTCCTAATGAACATATTAAAGGTAAAAATACATTATCTAATGCAAAAAGAGAGGTTTAATGTGCTGAAGGATGGTCAGATGGGCCTTATTTTATGTCTAATTTGGAGGCCCATTATAACCCCTGCTAAAAGTGTTTCTCATCCTCTGAGCAACATAGTGACCTCATTGTGGCTCATTCATGACCCTGGTGGCCTCTCTCTTGTACATTCCTTCCTTTTTCCCCTTATGCAAGATGGGTTCTTGAAGATTTTACTGTTTGGAAAGGTCTTACACATCCTTTTCCAATTTCCTACTACCTTTTTCCACCATTTTGACACCTTTGGAACCCTCAAAATGCCCTTAGATGAGATCTTGTAGTAAACTAAGACATCCTATAGTAATTTGTAGTAACTACAGGAAACCCTGTAGCTACTTGTTTAATCATGTTTTGAGCAGAAATGATAGTTTGAGCCTAGGGTAGGACATCAACTTGAATTCCATGCCCCTCAATGCCATTTTTGACTGGCTTTTCCATGCCTTTCTCCCTTTCTATAAAGAGATTAGAAACCCCTTGGAAAGCATCCTTTCATCGCTACAATTTAAGTTCTATTTTGATGGTGAATGCCTTCTTGCCTGTTGTTTCCTTCTTCTTCTCTTTTGTGGCCTAGATGATTGCCTAATGGGCTTTGGAGTTCTTTGTTTTGATTATCTCTCTCTTAGGCACTGCCATTTTGGTTTTTACCACAATTTGTTCCTTTTTTCCTTCTTGTAGCAGAATTATGCCTTCCTATAGCAGTCATTCCTTCCCTTTTAGGGTCTTCTAATTGTATGGGAGTGATGATAAATGATGTAGAGGGTTTGGAGGATGATGCCATGGTTTAGAGGGAGTAGTGTAGGTTTTTAAAACTGGAGAGGATGTTCTTTGTGTGTTTTTTCAAGAAATTTTCAGGGTGAGACAGAGTGTAGGGTTTTTTCTTGAAAAACATTAATTTTTTCTTATGAAATGGGATGGAAGAATGATGGATAGATAGTGGATATGAATTAGATGGAGGACTTGGAGTGCTTTGATGAGTTGTTCTGCACAAATTTCCTCTTTTAACTTTTTTCCACGTTCATCAAAATCATCACCCTTCCTAATTTGCCTTTTCCACATTGCATGAGTGAAGGAGTTACCTACAATTAACTAGTTGAAGGTGGCCGAGACTGTTGACCCATCCTTAGATTATAAAACCTCATCTCTCATGCATTGACAACAAATTTGTAAGTATAACATGCTCGAGGGAAGAGGTCAAGAATATTTCATACTTGTACCTACCTAATGGTTGTTGGAGAGGCATGCATTCTACTATTGAGTTTATGATCGATCCATGCTTCCCTAGAGGTGCTAATTTTCTTTGTTTTCTTTTGCGAAAGTCTTCATAGCTTGATGATTATTTGACTGATAAGGTTGTTGTGTGCAAGTTACTTTCCAGTGCCCATTCTTTTTCTGGTGGAGTGGATGGACTTCCTCCTAAGGAGAGTGTGCCCCCTTTTCAAACTTCAAAAATGGCTTCATGCTGCTCAAGGTGGCTAGATCTCCTTTTGTGTGAGTGAAAAAAGAATCTATTTTGAGTTCTATTGTAATGATGCAGGTTACTTACAGGAGGAATATTCTTCCTGTAGTAATCATTTAATTCCTCTTTGAGACCTCATTGATGCATGTGGGGTTGATGGAAATTTATAGGAGGTATAAGGACAGGGTTTCAATCATCAAGAGTTGGTGTAGGTGGTGGAAAAGTTGATGACAAAGTTTTTTCTGATTTTTTCATGTAAGGCAAAGTGGAATTTCAAGATGGATTTTGGTTATATGGAGTGGATGAGTGATGAGAGTGGTGTTGGGGGGCCTATATCAACCTTCCCTAAAGAATACATGACCTTTTGACCCCTTTCTCTAATTAGATTGCCTCATATAGCTTCTTCTTGAATATCTTGTAGTACTATAGGATCTTCGTGTAGTAATTCAGGACAACCTCTTGTAGCAGACTTGTTTTGTCTATATCTACCAAATGGTAGAATGGATTGACATGAAATTTTTTTAGCATGTTTCCATCATCCTTAGGCAACTCCCCATAAAAAATCTTGGTAATGGATACACAAATCTCAAGAAAAATTAAAATTGGTTATAGGTAATGGAGATTGATTTCTCGAAAAATGTGCACTATACTTTATTGAAATTTCTTGGGCATGTTACCATAATCCATATTTATCTCCCCATGAAACATATTTGCAAATGGATGTACAATATCGAGAAAATTCAAAAATGGTTGTAGGTGATGGAGGTCAATTTCTCGAAAATTGTGCACAGGAATTTTGTTGAGCACTAGAGAAGGTATGTAATTACCATTTATTTTGTCATATTTTCCTTAAATTCATAACTTCTTTACACTATGAAATAAGTATATGGTGAAAGATTATGATAAAGTCTAGAATATTTGTGTGCAATGTAAAATGACTAATAATTACCCTTTTCCTATGCAGAAAAAGGAGAAAACGGAAGATCGCCATTCTAAAGGAAAAGACAAGACAAAGTTAACTGTTGTCCCTTTGACACCGAACCACATCCAAATGAGGCAATCCAAATTGGAGCGTATAAGCCAGGAAAAGGAAGAGGAGATACCAAATCAGCGCAGGAAAATAAGAAGATAATTGAGAGCTAACAGTATAGCGAATCCCTTAGGATCCTCTGATCCTGAGGGATCGCTACCTTAACGGATCTTTGTATCGCTGATATATCTACTCAGCTGCTATAAGAAGGGGTAGCATTGCTAGCCCAGGTGGACTATTTTTGTTTATATGAAATTCATTGTTGTAATTGAAACTTTGATCATTGACTCTCTCTAAAAGAGCGATTACTGTAACTCTGTTTTGATGTTTAATATATAAACTTTGTTGCTATTCCATCTTTGATTCTGGAGTACTCTTAAGCAGTGCGTCCCTAGAGGCTAAGGGCCCGACCCTTTTGGATCACTTGCTCCTGTACCATTATTTTCCGATTCGTGTGTGGTTTGATTTCTCTTATTCGCTCTGTTCAGTAATCTATTGTTCCTTATTATTTCACCTATCGGTTCTGTTATATTTCGTTCCTATTTGAATAGTGATGTTATTTTCTACAACAGGAATGTTATTCTATTCATTCTAAATTCGTATCACATCATTGTTCCTTTAATAAACTGATATTATCATATAACATTGTTGTTCTTTCCAGATTACCCTTACTGTTCGATTACAGACTAACAGTGTTGTGTATCTATAAATCGGTATTTCTATGTATTTATCTACGGTTTACTCCTAAACATGATTGTTGTTCATTTGGGATTGATGTTCCACCGTAATCACAACTGTTGTTTCTTCATACCGTGATTAACAATTGTTGTACCGAAACTCAAATTATTGTTTCTTTCAATATAGAAGTGTTGTGTGCAATATTTGATCTGGTTTGTTGTGAATTTACATTTGATTCAGGTGTTGTTCAATATTTCACTTCCTTTCATTTGTTGTCCCATTTCTATTTGCTATTTAAATCATTTCTAAAGTGAATATTGTTACTTAATTCCTATAGATTACAGTTATTGTCTCATTCATTTCTGTAGGTTAAGGCTTTGTTGTTCAATCCTGTTAAATAGATTAGTCGCTATTCCATTTCCTGTCATTTGAATTATCATTTCTTTGGTGTGCAGAACAATCTGAAACTGTAGTGAACATTGACATATGTTGTACAGTTCCCAGGTTGATGATCTTTACCTTGATTGCTTTTTAATTGCATCAATTTACGAAGGGAAGATTTACCATTACTGTACACTTGACTGATAAATTGTTGTAGCTTTCTAAGTGCATGATTTAACTCTTAAGTTTCTTTTTGTAGGTAGATTTTATTCCAAGCATCCATTTACTCTTGTATTTAAAGCACTATACTACTAGCATTACTCTAACAAATGACTCCCTCAAACTGAGTACACTCTTTGAGATGACAAATCATTCCTAGATTGATAATTAATGTAGGGTAAATAAAGGTGAAAAAGAACCTTTTTACTGCTTGACATTTTGGCGTCGTTGTTGGGGAAGAGTGTAGCCATTTGTTTCTTTTTTAGAGTAGTGTGAGTACCTACTAGGAGAGAATTGGGTTTTAAAAACGGAAGGTAAGAACCTGCTTACAGAGCATGTAACATCCCTGCTCCCCTGCCCTCTTGCCTGCAGATTTGTTATTATTTTTGGGTAGAAATCAACATTTGATTTGTGTGCATGAATAAGCAGAAAAAGCCTGAAAAAAATCCTAAACCACTACCCAAGTCTGAAAAATCTAAGGGGCCGGTGAACCTTGGTCGATCGACCTTTATAGATGAAATCCTTAAGAAAGCAGAATCTCAACCTTCAGTAGGACCTAGAAAAGTTGCTTCTAGACAAGCTACTAGTTCCCTTCAGGCCACAGGATCACCATCTATAACCTTTGCTGAGGTGCGTAGCCAAACTGAGGAGCAAGATTTTCAAGAAATTGAGAATTCTAGCCCAAAATCATTGCAAGAAGAGAACCTTAGCAACCTCTGCGAAGGAAGAGGAGAAACAGGGGAAACTGAAGAACCAAGATCTCCTCTTGGAATAATTCATCCATTAAGCAGCCCAGATAAGGGAAGTGCTGCAAAAATCACTCATAACAAAGTTGAAGAACCTCAAGATTCAAAATCCCCCCAGACATTAGGAACTCTCATCATCCCAGACAAAGGAAGTGTTGTTAAGGCTATTCCTGTTAAGGCCATCCTTGCTCCATCTAGCCAACCTAAGAATACCCTCTTAGAAATCTCGGAAGGTTATTGGCACATATTTGACCAAATGGCCGAGAACCAGCCAAACACCCAAACCTTCACACTACAATATCCCATTGTAGATACTGCAGCCAATGCACCTATGAAAGCAATTCCTCTGCAGCATATCCCCACATTTCATAGCCTAACATCAGAAGATCCAGATGCATTTTTGTTTGAATTTGATGTGTTGTGCAGAGGATATGACTATACCACCAACCCTCAAAAGCTGAAACTATTTCCCTCTACATTAAAAGGAGCTGCTTTACGATGGTTTATGGGGTTGGGTGGAGGTGTTATAAATGATTGGGATTAGATGAAATATCAATATTATTGTAGATATAGAGAATTAAAAGATGAAATATTTCAAATGGTAGCTAGACCTAATGAAACCCTAGAAGAATATGTTGAACATTTTCAGTATAATCTTCAAATATCTCCTTATGCATCATTACACTTACTTGATAATGTATTAAAAACAACATTAATTAAAGGTATGAAGGAAAAATGGATTGAAACACTGAATATTATGGGAAAAGGAGACATATATCAAGAAAATTTTCCTAACATCATTGATTTATGTATCAAGATCTCACAAGGAAGTACAAGGCTGAGACCAGCGGAACATGATAGGTTTACAAAGGACAACAAGATCTCTGGACAAGGAGTAACTCGCGCGGAAATTGGAAATTTATTAGAAAATTTCAAAATTGACATATTGGGGACTCTGACAACGCAACTCGATATTATGCAAGCCAAGCAGAAACAAGTAGAGGCAGAGCAAAATCTAGCAATCTTCTATCCCAGATGCAGAAAGAAACACAGCCACAAAGAGTGCCCATTAGATGCGGTTCAAGTTTGAGCCATTTGTACAAAAGACCACTCTAAAAAAAGTTATCCCTCACTTCTTGGTTTGAAAGAAGTATACAAAGAAGTGGAAGAAGAACTAGAACTGATGTACCTACTTAATCAGCGTTATCAATGGCAGTTGCAACAATCAGGTATGTTCCCTGATCCAGCTTTTTCTTTTCAGCCTCCACAATATCATGCTCAGCAATATAATACAATGTGCAAAATCAACCTCCCTTCTCAAATTGGTCACAACAACCATTTTCTTCATCATTACCATGGCCGAATCAAGCAAGCCAATCTAATTGGCCAAATATTTCCTATGCCCCACCATATTGGCAAAACAATGTGTATCCAGCATAATGGTCCCCTCCCACTTCACAGAGCCAAGCCTGGCAAACAAACTGGCAAAGACCAATGAATTAGCTAGTAGGAACCATTCCACTCCCTCAAACTACATTGCCAGCACTGCAACCAAATCCCCAGTCCAACTTAATACCACAACTCCCAGCCCAACCCAACCCCAATCCAAATAATAGACCGGTCCAATATGTTCAAATAATTGAAACAGCAGATCTAGAAACCGATCTAAGGGAGTGTAATGACCTTCAATTGAGGTCTGGGCACATTATAGAGACTGGGGGAGATAAAAATATTCAAGTTGAGAATCAGTTACCTATAGAACAACCATTACAAGAAGAATATTTGATCAGAAAACAAACTCATGACCAAGCAACCACATCTTCTCCCCCATTCCCAGAACGATTAATTATACCACAACCTATACAACATCCTGATTTTGATATTCTAGGAGAACTTAAGAAGCTGTACATAAAAATCCCACTCCTCCAAGACATCCAAGACATCCCAATATATGCAAAGACCATCAAAGAGCTACGTATAAAAAAACCAAGGAGGAGAATAACAAATAACCCAACAGTCCAAGTAGTTGGCACCTTATCTGACCTGTTATCGAGAAAAGAAGCACCTGTCAAATATGAAGACCCAGGGAATCCAATAGTAACAGTACAAATCAATGGACAAACCTTTTCAAATTCCTTAGTTGATCTAGGGGCTGCAATTAATATCTTAACAACTACCACTTCTCAAAAATTGGGCATTACATCAGTAGAACCAACTTCCACTTTATTAGAATTGGTTGACCGGTCGGTGGTTAGGCCAGAAGGCACACTACATGATGTCATGGTATCCGTTGATTCCTGGGAATAAATTGCCGACTTTTTGATAATAAACCCCAAAAACCGACTTGATGGACACCCATTAATTTTAGGCAGACCTTGGCTTGCGACCGTTGATGCTTACATTGGCTGCCGACAAGGCAGTATGACCATAACTAGAGGGACCAATATCAAGAATCTAGCTTTATACCCTCCAGCCTAGCCAAGTGTCACAATAATAAAAACTAACAAACATCCTGTATCATACCTTATCGAAAACATTAGATCCCCATTAACTATAGAAGATGCCCTCGATTTCAAAGATCAAATAAAGGATGATGTTATTAACAACTTTATTAACCAAGATGAATCTATATCCCACGTACAATGTCACATGATAGAGGCAGCATTTGATAATGAATTGGAAGAAGATCCTCTCAAAGAAACTCATGATCAAACAATACCTACTACCACTGTTTCAAATAGAAAAATTGTAGAGATTGAGCCAGGAAAAACTTTAAACATTAATAGTAACCTGACTCCTGAACAAGAAGACAAGTTGATCCAACTACTGAGAAAATACAAGGAAGCATTTGCATGGGATTATCTAGATATGAAGGGAATTGATCCCCAATTATGTACACACCACATTTACACAGAAAAGGATGCAAGACTTGTTCGCCAACCCCAGAGAAGACTTAACCCTCACCTAAAAGACATTGTGAAAGCTGAACTACAAAATCTTTTAGATGTAAACTCTATTTATCCTATCTCCAATAGAAAATGGGTCTCTCCACTTGTAGTGGTGCCAAAGAAGAATGGGAAGTGGAGGATTTGTGTAGATTACAGAGAATTAAATGAAGCAACACAGAAAGACCACTTTCCCCTTCCATTCATTAACCAGGTATTAGATACATTAGAAGGAAAGAAATTCTTTTCTTTCTTGGATGGCTTTAATGGATACAATCAGATTCAGATTGCCAGCGAAGACCAAGACAAAACCACTTTTACTTGTTGTTAGGGAACGTTTGCCTACAGAGTTTTACCTTTTGGCCTATGCAATGGCCCTGCCACATTTCAGAGGGCTATCCTCAGCATCATTTCAGATTTAATAAATGAAGGGCTCAAAGTATACATGGATGATTTCACACCATATGGAGATGATTTTGACCTAGCACTAGACACATTGGAAAAGGTGTTGCAACAATGTATCGCTACCATGCTCTGCCTGAGCCATGAAAAATGCTATATGATGATGACTGAAAGACTCATCCTAGGTCATTATATTTCAGCAGTTGGAATACAGGTAGATCGGGCCAAAATTCAAATAATTTTGTTAATACCTACTCCTACCACACAGACAGAGGTACGCAGTTTTCTAGGATTTTCTGGTTATTATAGGAAATTTATAGAACGTTACATTGTTGCACCTCTATATGCACTGACAGGGAATGTTGACTTTGTTTGGATAGATAAATGTGACCATGCTTTTGAGGATCTAAAAAAGCTTGTGTCAACAGCCCCAGTACTCAAGGGTCCAAATTGGGACCTGCCATTTCAAATTTCATCAGATGCTTCAGATACAGCCATTGGAGCATTCCTTGGGCAGGAAGAAGACAAAAAACCATATGCAATCTATTATATTAGCAAGAATTTGTCTCCTGCTAAGTTGAACTATATTGTTACTGAAAAATAATTTTTAGTTGTCATACATGCTGTAAATAAATTTAGGCATTACATCACCGGATATCCTATTGTTTTATATACAGATCACTCTGCCATAAAATATTTAGCAAATAAACTAATCACAAATGGTAGAGTGACAAGATGGCTAATTTTATTGCAGGAAATTGACATCACCATAAAAGAACAACCTGGAAAAGAAAATCATGTAATTGACTTTATTTCACAAATGCCAAAGCCAGTGGACGCAGCAGCAGTCGAAAATCAATTTCCAGATGAACATTTGTTCGCTATCACTATTAAAACACCCTGGTATGCTGACGTTGTGAATTATTTAGCAGTAGGAAAATTACCAAAACATCTGACTCCCAATGAATGAAAGCAAATTGTCTAGCATAGTACCCGATTTTCTTAGATTGGGGGTTACCTATTTCATACAGGAGCAGATATGCACATCAGGAGATGCGTCCATGAAGATGAAATTTTTGACATTTTGAAAGCTTGTCATGACAAACCGTGTGCTGGAAATTTCGCAGATCGGAAAACTGGTCACAAAGTTCTACAAACAGGGTATTACTGGCCCACAATCTTCAAAGATGCAAAGAAATTTGTTCAAGCTTGTGACAGTTGTCAAAGAGCAGAACACCCTAGATAGTCAGACGAAATGCCCCTAAACCCACAGCTAGTCATTGAACCATTTGAATGATGGGCACTCGATTTTGTTGGTCTGATCAATCCATCATCAAACCAGAAAACATATATTTTGGTAGCAACAGAATATGTCACCAAATGGGTTGAAGGAGAGGCATTGCCAAGAGCTACAAAGGATTCTGTCATTCAGTTCCTGTTCCACATATTTGTGTGATATGGCCTCCCAAGGTACATAATCATGGATGGAGGACCATATTTTGCTGGTAATAAAATTGCTGCAACACTGAAAACTATCATATTCAGCATAAAATTACCTCTCCTTACCACCCACAGGCAAATGGCCAAGTAGAGAGCACGAATAAAGTAATAGAAGCAATACTGACAAAAACCATTGCATCACACAGACGTGATTGGGCTACAAGATTGTCGGAAGCCTTGTGGGCATACAAAACAACATGGAGAAGAACTATTGGTTATTCACCATATCAGCTAGTATTTGGAAAGGAACCCATCTTTCCAATAGAATTTGAAATACAGACCTTGAGAACAGCACAAGAAGTCGATCTAGATTTAAAAGAGGCCTAGATTAATAGATTACAGTAGATCAATGAGCTGGATGAAATCAAGCTCTCTTCTCTTGAACACACCGCGTTAATCCAACAACAGAGAGCCAAATGGCATGATGCCCTCATCAAAAAGAAAGTCTTCCGCTAAGGAGATTAGGCGCTTCTATACGATTCCAAGTTTCAGGATTTTTTGGGGAAACTTCAAACTGGCTGGCTGGGACCATACGAAATACGAAAGGTACATGATAATGGCACCATTACTTTAACCACCATTGATGGATCGGGACATACCTTTAAGGCAAACAGCCACCGAGTTCAATTATACTGCAAACCACTTACTCGGGAATCCTTCTACCAGCAACTCCATTAAGACTTCGACATGCAGATTCTGGTTGAGGAAGAGAAATCTTCCTCACCTTAGGTTCATTAAGTGATTTGATTGCTTTTACATTTTGTACATAACTCTTTTGTTTTGTTTGTGTAAATTACTTTCTGTACATATTTCTGCATTTCTGTAACTTTTGCATTTTGTTGTTCCTTTTGGATGGAACAGCGTTTTTACCACTTTTTTGTTCCTTTTTGAAGGTACAACACTTCTGCATTTTGTTGTTCCTTTCGGAAAGAACAACATTTTCACCATTCTAATATTCCTTTTTGAAGGAACAGTGCTTCTACATTTTTCTGTTTCTGCATTTTGTTGTTCCTTTCGGAAGGAACAACATTTTCACCATTCTGTTGTTCCTTTTTGAAGGAACAGTGCTTCTGCATTTTGTTGTCCCTTTCTTAAGGAACAGCAGTTCCACAATTTTGTTGTTCTTTTTCAACAACACTTTTGCATTCTATTGTTCCTTTCCGAAGGAACAACATTTCTGCCATTTTGTTGGTCCTTTCCGAAGGAATAACACTTTCACGTTTTGTTGTTCCTTTCCAAAGGAACAACACTTTCACATTTTGTTGTTCCTTTCCGAAGGAACAGCATTTCTGCATTTTTGTTATTCCTTTCCAAAGGAACAACACTTCTACCTTTCTTCTGTTCCTTTCTGAAGGAACAGCACTTTTACGTTTTGTTTTTCATTTCCGAAGGAATAGCACATCTGCATTTTTGTTGTTCCTTTCCGAAGGAACAGCACTTTCGTTTTCTATTGTTCCTTTCTGAAGGAACAGCACTTCCGTTTTCTTCCATTCCTTTCCGAAGGAACAACACTTTCATATTTTGTTGTTCCTTTTTGAAGGAACGGCACTTTCATTTTCTACTGTTCCTTTCCGAAGGAACAACACCTTCATTTTTCTGTTGTTCCTTTCCAAAGGAACATCATTTTCGCTTGTTTTTTTGTTGTTCCAATTAAGGGACAACTATTGTTCCTCTCAATGAACAGTAGTTTCAAGTATATTTTGCTTTTTGCTTGCGATTTTGTGTACAATAGCTATTCTATCTTTTTAGAGTGTGTTTTCTTCTTTGTGTGTTTTACCATTTAGATCATTTTTTAGAGTCACGGTCATTTAAAGCACAGCTACACATTTATGCGATGAATACAAAAACTAGAGGACACTGAAATCAGCAAATTACATAAAAATCGTTATCTTTAGAATAAGTTGCTTTGAATTGACAAGAGAAAAGAGGAAAGGACACAACTATTGATCACCTTGCTGTCATTTTTCTACTAATACCAATATAATTGATTATTTTTATCATGATGGTTCTTTCTAAATCCCCATAATTCTCTTTGACCATTATTATTGAATAAGAATAAGGGCATATCTTTCTCTATTGAGATGTTAAGACTTCTTCCACCATCCCTATTCTTAAGGAGTCTTGAACCACCCTCTGTATATAAATAGGAAAAGTGTGATATAAAATAAAAAAGAAGAAAAAGAAAAATGTTTATATGATTGCTAACATGATTTGTCAAATGAAGGATAGGGGGTCTCATCAAGAGCCAACCTACCATGATCATAAGGAAGAAAGTGAAGTGGCATTCCCACTATGGCCAGCACACCAGGGACATGATCTAAGAGGCACATCAAAAAAAATAAAGAGTCCTTGGAACAGGAGGTCTCATCACGAGCCGGAACGCCCACCTTTCACTCCTACCTGGTGAATGGCATTATAACTCACCTGGTTACCAAGCCAGCATAATGGCCTCCATTATGACATTGCACATCACTTTCCTAGGCATACAAAAAGGATTATGGTTCCAAGGGTGAAATAAACAACTCTGTCAAGGTTATGGACACCTGCGGGAAACAGAGCTCTATTGATGGTATTGAAGTCATATTTCTTATACACCAATAGCAATTATAAAATCCTTCTTCTTATATCTTTATAAATGATTCAAATGAGACTATGTATATAACCCTTATGAACCTTTGATACATGAAAATCAATTATGATGGTAAAAGTTGATAATGATCGCATAGGAACTTTTATGCACGTCAGTTGTATTATCCTCCAATTCTCGCATCATATCATGGCATTTCCTTATTTATTAAGAAATTCTATTATATGCATCAATTTCGGCAATCAACTCATCATTGTAAACATGGAATTTCTGCATACGTTGTTCCTTTATGACTCTGTACTATGGTAGTTCAACACGTTGCTTCTTCATTTGACGGCCAAGGTTGGCCTATCACATTGCGGTGGGGAAAAGGTGACCAGGTGATCCCCATAATTCACTGGCATACATGTCAACTTATCATTCAGAGAATTAATGACTCGAGGATAGAAAAGCTTAATGGTATTGTGTTTCCCAATATGCATGGCTTGCTATTCTGAAGCTATTTCTATGTTTTCCTCTGCAAAAATTAGCAGTAAATTCGAAATTCGAGCAACTTGATGTTTCGTCATCTTCTCTGTGTTTGCTAACACTGAGCTAAAAATTTGAACAGACTGTTGTTCCATTGTCATCTCTGTGTTTTTAACAGTGTGCTAAGCATGGGACGAAGATCAATTCGCAGTAAGCCACAGGTGTTGATGGTCTCTGATGCTGCACAAGAGAGAACCTTTCATCAAAGAAGAGAGATGATGTTATATCAGTCCCTTACATATTACTCTGAATTATATGTACCAGCAAGATCGATTTCGGAGGAATAGTAGGAAGATAACAGAAAACTGTATTTCTCGGAGATCTTAGCAAGGGCGGGATGGATAGTTTATCTTAATCGTCTACAGCAATCCAACGAGATGGTGGCAATTGAGTTTTTACATAACTTGCAAGAACATCATTCCATGGTGGGAGGGAGACAGATAGCAGTCATTGAAGATATAATTGTAGAGGTTTTGGGACTACCAACCATTGGACCTATGTGGACTCTGAAAAAGGTGAGACTGCGAGACTCCATGAAAATCTTCCAGGATGAAGGGCAGAACCTGACTCTAAAAGGGAAGGGAGTTTTACCGGCAACCTTGGGAGAGTCGTGGGCAGAATTGGCGAGAATTATCCAGAGCTACATCACTTGTGATGGTAGGAAAGACGTGGTAAGACCATGACATCTTAAACTTCTAGTTGTGTTAAAGAAAAAGTGCGCTGTGAATTTTCCTGTGTTTTTAAATTCTTTATTACATGATGTTGCCCGAAGCATGAAGAAATCTTGCCATTTAGATTCAGTAGTAAGCCACCATGGGTTAATATGATTGCTAGTCAGCACAACCTTGCCCAACAACAGAGCAGTTGGGAAGAACTGATTTTCATGATAGACAGAGGACTGGCTTTGCAAGCCCCAAAATGAAAACATGTTGCTTGTACATCAAGCAGACCTCTGAAACTAAGGAAATATGTTAGACTGGCAAGGATCAGGGGAACACTGAGAAATCACTAGGAGGACAGTAGTCAGCCTTTGGAGATACACGATTCAGGAGATGAAGAACCCCCACAATTGGAAGGTGGGGAGAATGAAAAACAATTGAAGGAAAATGATGAAGGAGAACCGGAGGAAGAGACTGAGCAATCTGATTAGAAGGAAGAGGAAGCAGAGCAACGCAGTGAAAGTCCACTACAAAACCCACTACAAGAAGATGAATTGGCCCAGATTCTGGCCAATATGGGTGAATATGTCCAAGCTCATAGCCCACTCAACCCCCACACTGAAGAAGGACTGCAGGAGCACTCTGTTCATGACAAAAGTGCACCCAAGGAATTAGGTGATGAGGAAGAAGGACCACAGGAGCACTATGTTCATGACAAATGTGCACCCGAAGAACTGTGTGATGAAGAGGAAGGAGAAGAGGATCACTCTGTTCATGATGAGAGTGTATCTGGAACAAAGAGTGACGAGAACAAAGAAGAGGAACAATCTGTTCCTAGTTATAATACACCAGAAGAATTTCTCGATGAAGAAGGGGTAGAAGAAGAGGTTACCCAAGAAGCAGTAGAGCAAGCTAGGGTTTCTACCCCTGAACAACCTGATCAGCATAGCACTGAAGAAGCACCCCGAGAATAAAATAAGGAAATCGGCCAAGATGATGACACAACATTTGAGGTACAAAGTCCAAGCCCTAGTAAATGAACGGTTGTTCCTTCCAAGAAAACAGAGGAAATTAAAAGATTGCGAAAGGAACAACAGAGACTGCTTAACATGATTAAGAAACTTCGACAACAGATAAGGGTTTTGAAAATGGGGAAGAAGTCAAAAGGAACCTTTGTGGTAAAGCATGCAACCGCTCAGACAAAACCCCTTTAGAAAAAGATCAAGAGGACTCAAGTCCAACCTGCTATTAAAAATCAAAAGGAACGGCATCTTGCTATTGCCCATGTCAAAGTATAAATAGATAACGTATCAACCTGTGACAAGGAAATTCAAACAGAGGCACCACCCTCTCAGACCATAAAGATGAGACGCTGTGATAAGAAGATCCAAGTAGATCTCCTGCCTACAACTATTATGTTGGATAACGACCCGAGGACAGTAACTCTGCTGAAATATTTGGCACAAGCCCAGCACACAATAGAGAAACTTACAGAGTAGACTGTCCCTTGAGAAAAATATGAGAAATTACAACACCAGCTAAGGAACGTTAACATATCCGAAATCCAGGCCTTTGAAGGATTGCGAAAGGCATAAGAAAGAGTCAAAAAGGTAACTCATAGACTAGACATAGTCATCAAACAAATGGATACCTTATGCTCTTTGTATACTAACGTTCTAGCATGTGGGGAACCTACTAGGAACTATGCTTTGCTTTTAATGGAAAGATATTTACAATTGAAAATTAAAGCTATCAAAGCAGGAGTACCTATAGAGATAAACACCATTGATGACTTCATAAATTGTTGTAAGCATTACGGAGTGAAAGTTCAGCAACTGTTATGTGAATTCTATTTGCACAATCTTGTATTAGATGGAGAAACAGATCAGAACCCTAGTCCTTTTGTGGGTGATGTCCAACTGCAAGCATTCAATTTATTTTGGTGTTAATAAAATAAAGTGGCTTAAAGGCTACAATGTCTTTCAAAGACAGGAGAATGGATTAGACTTATGGGTGAGAGGTGAACCTAGAGACCCATGGCAATTATGGAATAAACATAGGAGCCTAATGAGAACTTAGGGAGTGATCGAGGCATTGGGACCTATCCACACAGTATTCATATGGCAAGGAGTAGAATACTTCTTTACTATCAAAGACCTTGCCATAGCAGCAGCTAAATTTCGATACCAGACTTCTAATCCAAACATCCAAAATCGAGAACCATTCAATTATGAGAAATTTAAGCTAGCACCTGTCTTGGTTAGGCTATAGGTTCAGAAGTCCAATTATTTGGCACATGCACCAGGATATAAAGCCTTATATGAAATGCCTGAAGGTCAGACAGGACATTACTTTGAATTCCTAGCTAGCAATCATGGTTTTAGACCACCTCATGAGATCCCTTCTCCAGCCTATTCCCTAATTGCCTTGCATGTCAATTACAATGTTTCCATGAGGGCATGAAAAAGGGTAAGTAGGGAGGTGTGTTGAGCACTAGATAAGGTATGTAATTACCATTTATTTTGTCATCTTTTCCTTAAATTCATAACTTATTTACATCATGAAATAAGTATATGGTGAAAGATTATGATAAAGTCTAGAAGATTTGTGTGCAACGTAAAATGACTAATAATTACCCTTTTCCTATTCTGAAAAAGGAGAAAACAGAAGATCGCCATTCTAAAGGAAAAGACAAGACAAATTTAACTGTTGTCCCTTTGACAGGGAACTGCATCCAAAAGAGGCAATCCAAATTGGAGCGTATAATCCAGGAAAAGGAAGAGGAGATACCAAATTGACGTAGGAAAACAAAAAGATAACTGAGAGCTAACAGTATGGTGAATCCCTCAGGATCCTTTGATCCTGAGGGATCGCTACCTTAACGGATCTCTGCATCATTGATATCTCCACTAAGCTGCTATAAGAAGGGGCAGCATTGCTAGCCCAGGGGGATTATTGTTTTTTTTATGAAATTCACTGTTGTAATTGAAACTTTGATCATCGACTCTCTCTAAAAGAGCGATTACTGTAACTCTGTTTCGATGCTTAACATATAAACTTTGTTTTTGTTCCATCTTTGATTCTCGAGTAATCTTAAGAAATGTGTCCCTAGAGGCTAAGGGCCTGGCCCTAGTGGATCACTTGCTCCTGTACCATTATTTTCCAATTCGTGTGTGGTTTTATTTCTCTTATTTGCTTTGTTCAGTAATCTGTTGTTCCTTATTATTTCACCTATCAGTTTTGTTATATTTCATTCCTATTTGAATAGTGATGTTATTTTCTGCAACAGGATTGTTATGCTATTCATTCTAAATTCATATCACATCATTGTTCCTTTAATAAACTGATATTATCATATAACATTTATGTTCTTTACAGATTACCCTTACAGTTCAATTGTAGAGTAATAGTGCTATGTATCTATAAATCGGTATTACTGTGTATTTATCTACGGTTTACTCCTAAACGTGATTGTTGTTCATTTGGGATTGTTGTTCCACCATGATCACAATTGTTGTTTCTTCATACTGTGATTAACAACTGTTGTACCGAAACTCAGATTACTGTTTCTTTCAATATAGAAGTGTTGTGTGCAATATTTGATCTGGTTTGTTGTGCATTTACATTTGATTCAGGTTGCTAGTCAATATTTCAGTTCCTTTCATTTGTTGTCCCATTTCCATTTACTGTTTAAATCGTTTCTTAAGTGAATATTGTTACTTAATTCCTGTAGATTATGATTATTGTCTCATTCATTTATGTAGCTTAAGGCTTTGTTGTTCAATCCTATTAAATAGATTAGTCACTGTTCCATTTCTTGTCATTTGAATTATCATTGCTTTGGTGTGCAGAACGATATAAAACTGTAGTGAACATTGACATATGTTGTCTAGTTCCCAAGTTGATGATCTTTTCCTTGATTGCTTTTTAATTGCATCAATTTACAAAGGGGAGAGTTACCATTACTGTACCCTTGACTGATAAATTGTTGTAGCTTTCTGAGTGCATGATTTAAATCTTAAGTTTCTTTTTGTAAGTAGATTTTATTCCAAGGATCCATTTACTCTTGTATTTAAAGCACTATACTACTAGCATTACTCTAACAAATGACCACCTCAAACTGAGTACACTCTTTGAGATAACAAATCGTTCTTGGATTAATAATTAATGTAGGGTAAATAGAGGTGAAAAAGACCCTTTTTACTACTTGAAAAATTTGCAGAAATTTCTTGCGCATGTTACTATCATCCATATTCATCTCCCCTTGAAACAGCTTGGCAAACGAATGCATGGTTTCAAGATATGACAAAAATAATTTTTTGCACTATGTATTTTTGTTTCCTGTAGTAACTACAAGATCTTCCTATAGCATCTTTTGGACAGCAAGGAAAATGAGTGGTAAAATCTTTGGAGTGATGAGTGGATGGTGGAAATAGATGATGTTTATGGATTGGCATTGCCTTGGTCCTTCTGGAGCATCTGAGCAAAGGAAGAGAAAGTCCAAGTTTGACTTCTTTTGACTAGGCTTTTGATCAATTTTTATTTTGGTGGCTAACTTTTTTTTGTTGTTTGTAGAGGTTGTAGAACACATACATTCATGAGAGGGAGATACATGGAGCAAATATTTGTATTTCTTTCTTATTTTTTCTTCTATGCCTGCTACCCGCGTCAATGAGGTTTTCAACTAGTAGGTTTGCCTAGGCACCTCAAAGGAGGTTTTCACCTAGGATCTTTTATTTTTCTCTTTTTTCCAACCCATTGACTACCTCATGGAGATTTTCAATCAATGAGCCATTCTCAGGTGCCTCAAAGGAGGTTTTCACCTGAGATTTTATTTTTTCTCTTATTTTTCATTTTTTATTTCTTTTCCTATCCTACTCTACTTGAAAAAACAAATTCATTTTCAAGTGTAGGAATACATTCAATGGAGCCACTTGCATAATTGGATGACAGATAAAATCATGTGTAGGCTCGAAACATATTCTTTGACATGTACCTTAATGTAAGAGACCAAATTCCTTGACTTTGATGATAACAAACACATTTGAAGAAGAGGGTATTGTTGCAACTTAGTGACTGTCTGGAAACATATTTCAATATAGTTGTGATGCCCCTGGTCCACTTGTTGATTTGGATCATCTTGGATGTCTTCTTCTTCCATGAAATTCAGATCTTCTTCTTTTCTCTTATTATTCTCTTGAACACATAGAGGATCTGATGGTAAACATGAGGGCACTTTCCCAATCTATGATTCTGATGTCTACTCTTCATCAAGTGCAGCCCATGATTCTTTGGTCTTCCCATTTGAATCTTCTTTTTCTGCATGTTGTCCTTCAATGATATCAAGAGAATCTCTTTTTTGTGATACTCTTCCTGAGCTAATATGAATACCATTTAGATCAAGAGGAGATGTTTGGAAGTGTTGTACCTCCTCATTGTAAGTGCGTTGAGCTACTTCATTGTGTGGGTTCGAAAATGGTGGTATAGGTATTTGAGTGGGAATAGATATTTGAGATGAATGTTGTTGGGGTTGTGGTTGTGGTGGAAGTGAATGGTAGATCTAACATGGAATTGAGTATGGAGGATATTGAGGAAAATATCGAGGATATTGTGGATGGCTCCCATAAGTTCTTTGCAAACCATGTTGCCAAGATTGGTTTTGGGGTTGAGAAAGCTAAGATTTCCAAGGAAAGGGTGTGTTCCAATTACTTTGAGATGGATGTGCATAAGCTTGAAATTATGAATTAGGCTCTTACATCATATCAAGTTGAATAGGCTACCATGGTCCTCTTGGAGCTACATAACATAATTGCATTGGAAATTGACTTACTCCATTGTCCTCTTGGTAAACTTCCTTCAACCTTGGTAATGAGAAGAAATATTTAACATCATGTGATTCTACATGGACAACACAAATATCATAATATTCTTTTTGCTCATTTTCTACTCTTAACATTTCTACTAGTTCACTTAGCTTGCTAAGAATTTCTGTTTTAAAGTTATCAAGCAAATTTCCAAGTTTAGCTTGACTTACCGGTCTTGATGTTGATCAATTTAATCTTTCCCTTTTGATATGTGTTTGCATGTTTCACAAATTTCTTCAAATGATAATTGGTATGCATCAACTCTAGTCATGAGATCAAGGAGATCAATCCATTCATCCCTAATTGTTCTAAGTAAGAGGGTTTTTAGTGTGTCAGATCCTAAATGATGTAGTTTTTCCCTCTTAACATTATACATGAACCTATCTATTAGATCCTTAAGACTCTCATCTTCTTTTTTATTCTTTCTAAATATGGCTCCCATAAGTTCTTTGCCAACCATGTTTCCAAGATTGGTTTTGGGGTTGAGATGGCCAACGTTTCCAAGGAAAGGGTGTGTTCCAATTACTTTGAGATGGATGTGCATAAGCTTGAAATTATGAATTAGGCTCTTGCATCATATCAGGCTGAATAGGCTACCATGGTCCTCTTGGAGCTACATAACATAACTGCATTGGCAATTGACACTCTCCATTGTCCTCTTGGTAAACTTCCTTCAACCTTGGTAATGAGGAGAAATATTTAACATCATGTGATTCTACATGGACAACACAAATATCAACATCTTCTTTTTTCTCATTTTCTATTCTTAACATTTCTAGTTTTTCACTTAGATTGCTAAGAATTTTTGTTTTAAAGTTATCAAGCAAATTTCCAAGTTTAGCTTGACATACCAATCTCGATGTTGATCAATTTACTCTTTCCCTTCCTCTTGATATGTGTTTGCATGTTTCACAAATTTCTTCAAATGATAATTGGTATGCATCAACTCTAGTCATAAGATCAAGGAGATCAATCCATTCATCCCTAATTGTTCTAAGTAAGAGGGTTTTTAGTGTGCCGGATCCTAAATGATGTAGTTTTTCCCTCTTAACATTATACATGAACCTCTCTATTAGATCCTCAAGACTCTCATCTTCTTTTTATTCTTTCTAAATATATCTTCCTTGAGATCATGATCTTTATATTTTTCTAAAACTATATTTTTCATATCATTCCATGATCTTATTGAATTAGTCCTTAAACTCATGAACCATTTAAGAGCTCTATCCTTCAATGTTGTCGGAAACAATCTCAACTTTTGAGTGTTTAACAAGTAACCATAAGATCTACAAATAATTTCAAATTCAAAGAGAAAGGTTTCTGAATCCTTTGACCTTAGACCATCAAAGTTTGGAAGAAAAGATGGAGGATTTTCTTCATGTTCACACAAACATCAGTATCTTTAATGGGAAATCCAAGAGGATCTTCTTCATTGTCATCATCTCCATCCATTTCTTATACCTTTTCAATCACCTCTTCTTACTACTGCAAAAATGGATGGTGGTGTGGCTCTTACTACACCACGTTATCAAATAGGGGAGGGTTGCTGTTGGAGAAGTACTCTTTTTTTTATATGAATGCTAATGCAATGCAATTTTATTTTTTTGAAATGAAATATTCCAAATGCAATTTTTTTTGTTTTTGCAGAAAGTAAAAGAAATGAATCAACTATAGAAGAAAACAATGCATACTTTGACACCTCCCGAGCGACGACACCAAAGAGTGATGAGCCTCGGTATTGCAACAAGAATGTTGCAACTCCCAAGGCTCCCAACTTTAATTATCAACCAAGGGTCCATATAAACTTAATAGGTATCGGCATTATATGTGCAGCATACAATGTGTCCTTCCTTTGTTGTCATAATGTAATGGAGTGCATGTAATGAAATCAAATCCTAAACTAATTGCAAAAAATGAAATGCTCGAAATGGGAACCTTAACCTATTGCAAGAAAGAAAATACAAGGAAAGAAACAAAATCTAATTGTATAGAGTAAAGATCATGAATTAAATGTCAACCATTACATTTCAAAGAGTTTAGATCCATTAACAGATTTCATTGGATTTGGCAATCAATAAAATCATCATTGTATTATCCAATTCATAAATTTGTCCACTAACCCAAATCACTGAGATTTTTTGAATGGGTAAAATGGCAAGTCCTAAGAGCTTTTTATCCCTCCTCAACCATTTATTTAGAGCCTAGGGGTCATGATTCAACCCTAAGGGACCAAAACCAATCGTTTTGAGCAAATTTGGGCAAGTATATACACATTGGAAGAGTATTATAGGAAACTACGAGACGTTACAGATTTACTACAGGAAGTTACAATTCATCGAATGACCAAGAAAATAAAATCCACATTGGATGGGAAAATTGTATTTATTTAATAATATGTATTAGGTCTTCATTCCAAGTGGAATCACTCAAAAATACCTCTATTAACCCATGCTAAAAAATAGCAGAAAAATACTAGTCTAAAGTCTAGAAATTTGAGAACTAGTGAGTTAGTAAACCTATCAAATTCCTAACATAATCAAGTGAAAATGAAATGGGGTAAAAAAAATTATTAAATAGAATATTTTTTTGATCTAATTCAAGTGGAATAAACTCGATTGAAACTTGTTAGAATGTTCTAACAAATAGCAGAAATCGATTGTTATTTGCCACAAGGGACTTCCAGAAATCTAATTTGGGAATAAGAAAACTAATCCAAGTAGCTAAATGATTACTATGACCTTCAAAAGTTGTTCCAATGATGTTTTTTATCCTACAAAATAACTTACTTCAACCATTGAACACAATCCTGCAACAAGAAATCATTAATACTAAATGCAGAAAAAGAAAAAAGACAAGAACAAGAGATGCATGTGAATAAGAAGTGAAAGGAAGAAAAGAAAATGTTACAAAAGGGCTCTGAGGCTGTTGGGATGGCCAAGCCCAAGGAAAATCAGAGTCCTATGGAAGAGACCAAGGTTTAGAAGCTGAAAATGGAACCAATATTCATTATTTCTATCAATACAATTATATCCCTACAAGAAATGACAGTGGAGCTACAAAAATATGATTTCTCTCCCCAAGAAGACTAATAAAAATCAACCCCTAGAGGAAAATTCGACTTGGAACTTGTAAAAAATGATTAGGAATCATTAACCATGAAAGGAGGAAGCTTTCCCCACCAAAATCTCTCAAATTATGGATTTGGTTCCCAATACCAGGAATCTACATTAAATGACAGGGAACACATTCCTATATTTTCTAAATCATTGGAGCTCCAGAATCTGTGCAATAATTTCATAATATCTTCTTGATTTATTATTTAATTTTGATCCTCCTGTAGTAGGGAGCAAGTCCCTAAATTATCTCCTTCTCAAAATCTTCATAATCTGCCCAATATTCTCACAATATTCCATAAAAATAAATAATATTAGGCACAAATATGTAGTTATCCATAAAACATCCTAATGAACATATTAAAGTTAAAAATACATTATCTAATGCAAAAATAGAGGTTTAATGTGTTGAAGGATGGTTAGATGGACCTTAATTTATGTCTAATTTGGAGGCCCATCACAACCCACTCATGAATATCTGAATCTTTGTTTTATATTCCTTAAGATAAGGCACATATCTCAAAAACTCGAAGAATCTTCCAGTATACTTCGGTTGTAGATCCCATCTTCAAGTCATTGAATTCCTTTTCCCTGTCATCATAGTATCTTTCAGATCGATACTTCTTCCTAAAAATTCACTCAAAGTCACTCCAGGTCAACTCCTCTTCTCGAATGCCTCTGACATTATTTACATATTCCCATTAAATGTATACTTTTCCTTTAAGATTGAAAGTAGCTATCTTGGTTTTCATATTCTCTAAACAATCGTGCAATATGAAAAATGTATTCATCCCAATAAACCAAGCTTTTGCATCATGTGGATTCTTCATTTCTCCATCTAATGTAAGAGGATTTGCTTTCTTGAACTCATCTGGAAAGTACTGCTTGTCACTCTTATATGGATAGAGATGGTGATGACGTTGTTATCTCTCTAAACCAAAACTAGAATAAAACCCATGGTAATTACCCCTCTTTCCAGGTGTATCCAAGAACCTACCATCTTTGAATGTATCATCCCTATGAAACATGTATCTTGATTGAGACCTAACGCAATATGCCCCATTGATCCTTTCCTCTTGTCCATGATTGATCCTAAGCGGTCCCTGTCTCTACAAGTCTGATAAGACTATGAAGGATGACTACATTAAACTCCACTTATTTTTCCTTTTCCCTAGAAATTATTTCCTATGAATGAATGATCATGTCATTATCTATCTTATAACTCCTTATATCAACCTTTAAACTTCTCAATGTACTCATCACCATGTTTATCATCTAATCTATAGGGAGAATCACGTGAACTGTAGTCCACCATTTTTCTTGTCATCTTGGATCTTCTACTTCCTACAAGCATACCATGTCAGGTAACCAAATATAAACATAATCAAAATACCTTAGTGAAGTTCAGGGGAGGCTATCATGTCTGCAAATTCAAACCGGATTATCACAACATATGTATACATATAATAAAATCAATGTGTCAATCATACCAACATCAACATCATCAACCTCTACATGATGACCCTACTGCAACAGTTATTATCACAATGCATGCATAACGAATTCATATACAACTAACATGCATGCATGACAAACACATTCCACCCATCCAGTCCAAGTGTTGAACCTGAGAGCTCTGATACCAATTTGTAACCACCTCACCCCATATTTACCCACTTTAACCTACTCACTAGGGTAAACATGAAGATGATAGTTACTATGCGAGATCTGATTGCCAAGATGCACTTATAGAAAATTCGATCCATATGTCTAGAACTGACTGCAACCACCCAATACACATGATCACATGGTTATCATCCCAACTTGACCCAACACTATTAATTTTCAATTTTGTCTCCTTAAATTTAAGAAAACTTTCTATTTTGGAAGTTTCTGTGGGTTCTAAACTTCTAAGGTCGTTTTGAGGGCCTAAACGATATTTTTGGGGAAAATTGAGAGACTAAAAAAGTCTAAGACTAGTATCTACGTTTTTTTTGGCCTCCTCGTGGAGATATTCAAAACAAGGTATTATGATAGTCTAACGAAGATCGTATGCCAAAGTTATAACCTCCGGAAGTTGGATGTTTGAATTACTCATTTATACAAACACTTTTTGTACATAGTACCTGTAGGTTATAAATACATATTTGTTCATTAATTCAATAAGCTCAAAAGAGAATCATAATGGCACAATCACAAAGCTAAACATTCAATTGCAACTCATAACTTGACCTAGAATGATTAGAACATACTAGGAATTTCGTCAAACACATGGCATACATGTAAGCTATAGGTCATGAATGCATATTTGATCATAAAAATATAAGATTCATCTAAGAATCATCGAAAATTCCCTATTCCCTCCTATTCCCTCTCCACATAGCTACAACAACACTTATTAGTCCATACACTCATCAACCAATCAATAGCTAAACCATTCATCAAAGGAGCCATAAATAATATATGTCATGTAACCAATAAATAAATAGTAAATAACCAACACAGGAACCATGGAAACTCAACCATAATATCACTAACATAATCTCTACAAATATGCATGAATCACAATAGAAGAATAGCTCTTATTAATATATGAAAATAACAACCAAGTCAGGGACTTCCACATACCACTTGACCATAGAATGAGCTAAAACAAATCTCTCTTTCAGCCAATCACCCTTGCACCATATTCCAAGCATGAATTTTGGATCTCATAGAATAAACCAAACAAAACTAAGCCAGGGCTTCCAAAGGCCAAACCACCTCAACCCTTAACTAGTAATTCCACCTCATGGTTAGACATCATTAATACCAACCAAATTGGTCTCTACCCAAGTTGTCTAGGTCTCCGGGAACTATTAACTCAACCCACAACCTTCTAGAGCTCTAGAGAATTTTTCCAACCTAGATCCATGGACTAGTAAATCAACACACCAAGGGCTCCAAAGGGTTTGTCACAACCTAGGCTCTGGGACTAGTAAGTCAACCTGATTTGTTCTAGGGCTTCTAGAGCGATTTTTCCAACCCACAACCATAAGGAATTATGAACACCAACCAGAAAACAAACAAATGGAAAAACCCCAAATACCATGGTTATATAGGAAATGGCAAGGCGGGGCCAAAACCTTTGTCAATCCAGGAAACTCTCTATGCCAATGAAAACACATAACAAAATAATCACATGCATACACCATGCATACATAAATTAGCAAGGAAAACACACATGAACCATGTTACCTGCAAAGCAATCTAGCTATAGCGGTTGATCCAACTATTCCATTGTGATTTCTTTCTTTCCACTGTCTTCTTTCACAAAATCCAAGTGAACACTAGAGTGCTCCAAGAATTCTCAAGTGTGCAAGAGTATGAGAGAATGAGAGAATAGAAGAGAGATCCAAAACTGAACTAACAAAAGTTTAAACTGACAAAAGCTGTGAATTGATCCTCAAAAGCCTTTTTGTCATTGAGGCCTCTATTTTCTTCATTTTCCTTCACTTTCCCTCTCATGCAAATATGTGACCCTTCATCTCCCTTTTCTCCTATTTTCCTTTGTTTCCATAAATAAAATGTCAACTATTTCCCCTTTACCTTTGCCAATTTCCATAACCATTAATTAATCACCAGTGATACCCATCATCGTGTTTTCCCCAACATTTAGCTTGGAATACATGTCCTGTGACCTTGGTTTTATTTTTATTTACATAGTAAATCAAACAGGGGTTGTTACAAACCCCTCCCTCTTGGGGGAACATTGTCCTTGGTGTTCAATGATGCTTATAAACTAGCAAAACCCATGCTTCCTATGGAGCTTTATAACATATCTTGAGGTAATATTTACATCATATCATACTGCTGAAAACATAACCAATCATATCATGAACACCATACCGCTTATTGGAGCTTTATAGCACACCTCTATGTTGTATTTACATACATATGCATATACATATACATAACCAAAACACAACATCAAAACATATATCAAAATACATTCAATCAACCAGCGAACAAAGAAGGATACAATCCCACATCTAACCAGTCATATCCCATGTAGCTTCATCGGGACCAAAGTGCTTCTAGTGCACTTTAACCTACATGATTGCTCTGTTTCGAAGCATGAGTTGTTTCTACTACAATATGCATTATGGTTCTGGTTAGAATTCTCCCTCTGGTTCCACCTGCAATACATACTGGTCAATCACATGGTTATTATCTTAGACATACTTCTTAAGCAATGAAATATGGAAAACATTATAAACTTTCACTATTGGAGGAAGCACAAATCGGTAGGCCACCTGTCCAATCCTATCAAGCATCTTGAAATGCTTGCAATACAAAGGTGCCATCTTGGCACATTATCCAATCCTCAAGGATCTCCTCTTCAGCTTGAGGCACAATTACACATGCTCCCCAACCT
Source organism: Pinus taeda (assembly GCA_000404065.3). NCBI lineage: Eukaryota > Viridiplantae > Streptophyta > Pinopsida > Pinales > Pinaceae > Pinus > Pinus taeda. The sequence continues at coordinate 135,425 of APFE031274553.1, read as the reverse complement.
GGAACTCCTTAAATGATCTATGTTGATCTACATAAATCTTCTACTTGTCCTATGCTGCCTTCAAATCCCTTTTAATAACCTGCATTTCCAGTTCCATCTCTGCCAACATATCTAGTCCAATCAATACCTTATTCACTGGATCACTCCAACTTATGGGAGTATTACAAATACTCCCATAAAGTGCCTCAAACAGACTCATTCTCAAGAATTCTTGATACTCATTATTGTATGAAAACTCTACTAGTGCAAGATACTATTCCCACTTCCATTGTTGATGCGTGACATACATCCTCAATATGTCCTCAAGAACCTTGTTAACCCTCTTTATCTGTCCATCTGTCTATAGATGATAAGTTGTACTGAAATCCAACTCTATTCCCAAACCAGAAAACATCTCCTTCCAAAGCCTAGAAGTGAACTTGCCATCTTCACCATGCAACTCACTATCTCTCTGATTAAAATCTGAGCTATGTCACTAGTTAAGTTAGTAGACTTAACCACAATGAAATGAGCTACCTTAATTAACCTGTCAACTACAACCATGATGGAATGATTTTATCTCAACTTCCTCAAAAAATTGTAATCAATGCCATGGATATTACCTCCCATTTACACCTTGGAAATGTAATTGACTACAATAAACCATCTGGATGCTTACACTCTGCCTCTACTCGTTGACATTCCAAACATTTTTCAACAAACTCAGCCACCTCTTTCTTCAAGTTCAGCTAATGATAGAACATCTTAACTATTTTCTAAGTCTTCTGATATCCAGGGTGACCTGAATATGGCTTGACATGAAAATCCCTCAATATCATAAGCTTCTTGAGCACTCTCGTCTGGTACATAAATCATGTTCCTAAATGTGACCAAGCCATTTGTTGTGAGATGATACTCCTCATCCCTATTACCTTCACCCTGATGTTGTATCATGTGCCTCAAATTTTGATACATGTCATCATGTTACCTTGCCTGTAAGATCTACTCCTGCAAGTTTGTCCAATAATAACTCACTGTTACAATGTGATTTACCTTCACTCTTCTACTAAGAACATCTGCAACCTTGTTCTCCTTTCCCTTGATGTACCTGATCTTGAAATCAAACTCACTGAGAGTAGCCAACCATCTAGCTGTCTAGAATTCAGATTAGGATGGTCAAACAAGTATTTAAGTCCATTGTGATCACTCATTATAATAACCACCTACCAATAAAATAAAGTCTCCACATATTCAAGGCATCAATGATAGCCACCAACTCAAGATCGTGAGTCACATAGTTTTTCTCATGCTCATTCAAATTCCTTGACTCATATTATACCACATGTCCTTCTTGCTTCAGGACTCCACCAAGTCCCCTCTTGCAAGCAACTATACGTACTACAAACTCTTTGTTATGATCTACAGTCTTGAAAGTTGGAGCATCTGTAAGCAACTACTTCAATTTCTCTAAACCAACTACACATTCTTCAGTCCATTCAAAGTTCTTTCCTTTCCTTTGCAAATACCTAATAGGATATGCAATTTGTGAGAAGTTCCTAATGAACCTTCAGTAGTAACTTGCTAATCCCATGAATGATCTGACCTCATCCACATTTCTAGGAGTTTCCTACTCCATGATAACTCTAATATTTTATGGGTCCACTTCTATACCTTCCTTGGAAACAACATGTCCCAAGTAATGAACTTATGTTTGAAAACTAAGCTCAACATACAATTGATGCTTTCTCAACAATTTTAACACTGCTTCCAAGTGTTCTACATGCTCTTGCTCATTCTTAGAATATATGAATATTTCAAAGAACTGCTACAAACTCCTAATGCTCATACCCGGTATAGAATGTGGTTTTGTATATGCCCTCTTCTTTGATACGTACCTGATGATATCCTGATATCAATTCAATCTTTGAGAAAGTTTCCACTCCTTTCAACTAATCAAACGAATCATCAATCCACAACAAAGGATACATGTTCTTGATCGTTACCTTGTCCAATTTTTTATAATCAATACATAACCTGAGAGTACCATCCTTCTTATTCACAAACAATATTGGTGCACCCCAAGGTGATACACTTGGCTTGATGTGACCCTTATCAAGCATTTCCTTAAGTTTCAACTTCAATTCCACTAATTCAGGGGTGCTCATCCTTTACGGTGCCTTAGATGTTGGTGTTACTCCCTGCATAAACTCAATAGAAAATTCCACTTCCCTTTGAGGCAGTAACTCTGAAATATCTGCTAGAAACACATACTAAAACTGTAGCAAAATTGGATACCTTTTCAATACTTTAGCATCCTCAACATCCTTCCCTTTGTCACTAGAAATATGAAATGCAAACAATACACATCCCTTCCTACTACTACGATTTTCCTGCATAGTTGTAACCAGTATCACTGATGTATGTTTCTTCTTACCCTATAATATTATCTTCTCTCCATCATCATCCAAGCACTCAATAGCCTTATCATATAAATCCATATTAGTCCTGTGAAGGTACAACCAATCTTTTGTACCTTGGAAGACAACCTCTGGCTAAGGAGAGGTCAGTGCCCAAGACATTTATTTAAAGCTATGATTAAACAAGTTTGTTGGCCCATTGTTTTAAAACCCAAGAAATTATAATTATAAAGACAGTGCCTGTTAACCTTCAATTGGAAAAACAATCATCCAAAGTGACCTTCTAATGTTGAATACAATTTAAATGAAGTGTAGTGAGAAAGCATAGTGGAAATTCTTCAACACAGACTGCTTAATGCGGAATATTTGTTTTCAACTTTAGAGGAAATATGAAATTAGCATGGAATGACATATAGAAAAGAGGAGTGCATAATTAAGGTACTTTTAACTTTAACTCAAAAGAATATGAGTTTGCAGAACTATAAAATTAAAGGCTAGCAACTTCATTACTCTTTTCTATGAAGAAAAACATAAAATGCAAATAACAGGAAACACGTTTTATACTCAACAGGGGTCTAGAACCACTTCGAACTACTTATTCAAATCCACATGAAGATTGAGAATACAAGTAGTTTTTTCTTCTGAGGTCCAAAACTCTGAACCTTCACTTCTCTTTCAAATTCTTTTTATACAAAATTTCAAAAGGACAATTAAGGAACTATCAACTGCCAAAACTACTAACTTCCTAAACTACTTTGGAATTAATAGTTATCTCGAACATTACATTTTTTAAAATAAAAAACATAAATACATCATTTCAAAAATATCTAAAAGAAATTGTTGCATGACAGGTGGACTTGCTTCATTTAGTATCTGGGGCTCTGGTGCAGATGAAGGTCAAGCTTCTGCACTTGTTGCTATCGATGACATCTATTCCTTGATTTTTTTCCAAATGGCTATATCCAAACTGGGACTCCTGACAAACCTAGTGTGTTCCATTATGAAGTTGGTAATTCTATTGTAAGTTGGTTTGTCCACAAAAAGTGTTCTCATTAACCATAAAATTTGGAAATCCCTGTGCAAGTAGTTGACAATGTTTTCTCCCTTCAACACTGTTGCTCTTTCATCAATTGAACCAATTTTTATTTTAACCTCCACCAGCAAAGTTTCATAAGACTCCCAGGGTAATATATTTCCTTGTTGGTCTCAACATGAAGGCAAACCTTCTCTTATTCTTTTATCAAAATAAGTATTGAATTTCATTACAGCTTGTTTTACCTCTAAAAATTTTTCCTATGTTGTCTTCAATCCCAAGCGCATGAATCTTTTAACATGAGTATACAAGAAGAGATCATTAATTAGAGAAGGAAATATTAAACATCCAGTGAGGGAAAGATTTTTCAATTGAGAATTAACCATCTTCTCCCATAAAGTAGGTATGTCAAACACTATTCTAGGGCTCATCATCAGACTGAACATTCCTAGGATAGCTTTGTCAATAATATTTGTATCTTCCCTTCCCAAGATCTTGGCCAGAATTTGAAGAATAGGTCTAACCTCCTCAGCAAAAGTATCCAAAGGAAAATGAGTAGGCTCCATAATCAAATGCTTCCCAACAGGCATTAAAAAGAAAGTCAATTGAGCACAATTAAACACAAATAAGTCTTGAAAGGTAGAAAACAGAGTTTCTTCTTAGAAAGAGTGTAAGAACTTGAGGAAGGAAAACATAATGCTTGCTGAATGAAAAGGGAAGACAATTGAAAAATATTTTCACCTAATTTGTTCATGACAAAACATTTTTGAGGATAGAGGGCAAAGACCAGCCAATATATGAATTCTGGGAACACATGGGTTTGAGGAACCATGGCAACTAAAACACCTGACCTTACAGTAGCATAATATACAAGAGACTCAGCTTGGTTAAGAAGAACATGCTGGTAAATTTCTATGTAATTAATAGAGAAAACTAGGTCAAATATATCTACTTCAGTGTCCATTAATGGAATATGGGAAGAGGAACCTGCTAAAATGGATTTCTTCAACATTTTGTTAATCTTGAATGCTCAAAGATTTTGCACAAATACTTGATTAGTGGCAGGTAATGCTGACTTGGGCTACAACTTGTATAATTGGATCCACGGAAGCAAGAGCAGAGGATAATGGTAAATGAAATGAGTAAATGAAACGATATTTTATAGAAGAAATGGAACAATGAGTAGGAAAAATGGAATTGAATGTGAATGTGGGAAATTTTTTACGATGACATGGTGACAAGATAGTTGATGAGCTAGTGGATGACGTTGACAATGAGGTGGTGGAGGGATATGATGATGGTGATGACAGAGCAGTGGACAAATGGATACACGATGCTCATGCTCGCTTGTTGACGTAATTCGGGGGCAGACTCCTATATGGAGGAAATATGATGGAGTCCCCCCATAATCATTACAGGTCATTGATTTGCAGTCAACCAAGACCTAAAAAAGTCTTTACGGAGGCACTCGGAGAGATACCGGTCTGGCATATAGCGATGTCGTATTTTCTCCATCCGTTGGGCCCCGCCTATATCTTCCATCATGCTTGAAAATGTGAACGAGTCTTAACATTTGTTGAATTTGGTGTATGAGGACCCACCTGAATTTAATCTTAAGTCAGCATTAATATTTAATTAGTGCAGCTTAATCCACCTTTATAAATAAATAAAAATTCTTTGCCTTTTTATTTTCTTTTTCTTTTGATCTTTTTTTATATATATACATTTTGTTTTGAACACATAAAAAGAAAAATGAGCTAAAACATATGGCTTTACTTGGGGATAGTGTTTTAAAACAAAACACTAAGAACTAAATATTAGTGCCTTCACCTCGGGCATGGAGTCAAAATTATAGCTTGAACCATTACTATGAATAGTTCATCAAATATTCATAATGATCAAACTGGTATATACAATGAAGAAAAAAATGAAGTCAGTGTTGAAAGTAGTGTTTCAAATACTTCCCATTAACTGGCAGTTGTAATAGTTTACCATCCAAATTTTCCAGAATGAAAGTGTTATTAGTTCTGACTTCTGCTATTTTAAAAGGATCAAACTTGCCATGTTTGCCTTTATCTTCTCTCCTTACATCCCATCGAAGAACCAAATATCCAGATTGAAAAAGAATATCTCTCACCTTTCTATCAAATATTAACTTCATTTTTTCTTAGTACTTGATCAAATTCTCCATTACTGTCTCCCTGTTTTCATTCAATTCCATCAATTGATTCATTATCCTTGTGAGTGCTTTTGGTTCTTGCTTAGCATCTTGAATAAGTTCCACAATAGGTTCTGTTAATTGACTGGGAAATAAAGAAGTTTCTCCATATACTAACTCAAAAGGTGATTCTCCAATCGACCTCCTGGTAGTAACTATGTTTGCACATAAGGCAAATTTCAGCTTTGAATCCTAGTTTTTCAGGTTCTCTACAATAATTTTCTTAAGTATTTTCACCAGGGCTTTATTTGAAGATTATGCCAACCCATTCCCTTGGGGGTGATAAGTGGTAGAATGAGAGAGTATCACATTAAATTTATGAAAAATTAATTAGCTTTGCACATCAGAAAACCTTAGCATTATTTGCTACTAACTTTTTTGGAAAACCAAACACGCTGAAAATATTTTCCTCCAAAAATTTAATTACCACTAAATCATTAGCCCTCGTCATTGGAACAACTTCTACCCATTTAGTAAAATAATTTGTCCCTGTCAAAATCCATCCCTGATGTCCGATAAAGGGTGGATTTAGCTCCCGTATAAGATCCATACCCCATTGTCTAAAGGATTCCTCCACAAACACAGGAATCAATGGTAATGGTGCTAATTTCTTCTTTTCAATAAATATTTGGCACTTTTAACAATGTCTCGCAAGTGTATAAACATTAGAAAATAAAGAGCGTCAAAAGAAACCAGCCTTCAAGATCTTATGTGTTGTAACCTTCCAACTGTAGTGACCACCACAGAGGCATCCATGATATTCATTTACAACTTCTATAGTATCTCCTTCTATTAAATAGAACAATAAAATACCAGCTAGATCTCTCCAATATAAATTTTGAGCTTTATCTCTAAGATTTTTATATTTTGTTTTATTTAAAGAATAAGGACATGTAGGTTTTAACCCCATACAGAAATTACATGCATACAAATTCTAAAAACAGAAAATAAACAATGGTGAAAGCATAACACATAAAACAAATATACACAGAGATTTTCCCCTGGATCCCAAAACCGGGACTACCAGTTTGATTTTTCATTATGTTCCTTTCAATGTTACAATACATTTATATACATGTCGAATATTCCATACACCCCAACCCATTAGCCCTAGATTAGAACATAACCATAGTTCCCTTGACAGGATCTACAAAATATTGTGGACCGAAAACCATCGCACCCAAAACCATGTGCAAAATCCATGAACAAAACCAAAGGTAGGTCTGCCCAGCGAATATAGGATCCAAAAAAACATTTCTTGGGGTGTTTCCCTAAACCCTGTAGAGGGGGTCTACCGTCCCTTGTGACCCCCCCGCTGCACCTGGCGCAACGAAGGAGTCACTAACTGCCCCCCCTCTAACCCTTCGGCTTCACTACTGGGGCTAGTCATGGAAAGAATATAACACAACCCAACATTCTCCCACTTGTTGTTTTTTTCCATAGGGGGGCATAAGAGAGCTTAGTCATTGATCCAGCCCTGCAATGCCCATTGTTTATCTACACCAAGAGAACTTCTCAGTTCTCACAGACTTTGTCAATGCATCTGAAATATTCTTCAAAGTGTCCACCTTTACTAGCAACACCTTTTTGTCTTCTACCATATCCCTCACAAAGTGATACTGAACATCAATGTGCTTCGTCTTTGAACGATAAACAGGGTTCTTTGCCAAGAAAATTGAACTTTGGCTATCACAGTCTATCCTTATAGCTTGTTTTACTAACCCCATACTTGAACACAATCTCTGCAACCAAACTGGTTCCTTGCTTGCATGAGTGGTTACCATGTATTTTACCTCTGTAGTTGAAAGTGCCACTATAGATTGTCTCTTACTCATCCAAATAACTACACCTCAAAATAGGTTACACACATACCCACTTGTAGATCTTCTCTGATCCATATCTCCAGCCCAGTCTACATCAACAAAGCCATAGATGTCCAAAACTTTGTCCAATCCTGGTCTTCCTTGGAAGCACAAACCATAATCACTAGTTCCATGAAAATACCTGAAAACCTGCTTCATTGTTGTCCAATGCTCCTTTCCTGTGTTTGACATAAACCTGCTCAATACTCCCACTGCATGTGCAATGTCTAGTATAGTACAGACCATCGCATACATCAGGCTACCAACTACACTTGCATATGGAACGTGGGACATGTCCTCTTCCTCTTCTTGTGTCTTGGGACACTATTCAGCAATTAACTTTACACCTACAGGAATGGGAACCTTCACTGGTTTACTATCGTACATATTAAACCTCTACAGCATTGTCTCAACATACTTTCTCTGGTTTAACCAGAGCTTCCTCTTTGCCCGATATCGCTTAATTTCCACGCCCAAAATATAGTTGTAGCACCAAGATCTTTCATGTCAAATTTGGAGGACAATTATCTCTTCAAATCCTGGGTAATTTCTTTGTCATTTCCAACCAGCACCACATCATCCACATACAATACCAGATAAATAACACGGTCACCAATTAATTTAAAATATACATAGTGAGCTAATTTTCTTCTAGTGAAGCCAAGTCCCCGTATAAATGTATCAAATTTCTGATACCACATCCTTGGTGACTATTTTAACCCATACAGAGACTTTTTTAACTTGCATAGTAGTTCTTTCTTACCCTTCACCACAAATCCTTCAGGTTGCTTCATGTAGATCTCTTCTTATAGATCCCCATGAAGAAATTTTGTCTTCACATCCATCTATTCTACCTCAAAATCAAAAGCAGCAATGACATATAAAAGTAATCTAATAGAAGATACCTTGGCAAAAGGAGAAACAATATAACCAAAATCAATACCCAACACCTGGGAATAACCTTTTTCTACCAATTGAGCTTTTTATTTCTCCACCTTTCCTTGTGCATTCATCTTCTTCTTGAACACCCATTTTCTACCAATGGGTTTCCTTCCAGCTAGCAAATCCACCAGATCTAAGCCTCATTTTTGTGCAAAGATAACATCTCATCAACCATGGCCTCTTTCCAGAGTTTTCCATCCTCTAAATCTACTGCTTCCTTTGCAGTTCTAGGATCATCATCAGTAATAGATAAAGAAAAATTTGAACAGAAATCAAATGGACTATACCTTTCTAGATGCCTTCTTTCTCGAACTGATCTTCTCATAACCAGAGTTTGTGGCTCTTCATCTTTTGGTTCCTCTTTTGTTGTAGAGTATGATTCTTCCTCCTTTAGCTCAAACTCTATCTTCTCAAGTTCCTTTGGTAGGACTTCATGTTTAATAACATCTTTCACCTCTCTAAACACCACATCTAAGTTGTACAAAACGTTCCTTGTTACTGGGTTCCAAAGCTTATAACCTTTTAAACCATCCTTATACGCAATGAACATGCACTTTTCAAATTTAATATCCAACTTTGTTATTTTCTCCTTTGGAACATGTACATATGCATCACATCCAAATACCCTCAGATGTGAAAGATAAGGTTTCTTACCATTCCATACCTCTTGTGGAGTCTTATACTCCAACGCTGATGAAGGTGATCTGTTGACCGGCACCACTACGCATGCTTCTTTCTCTTTCCATAAACGTCTTTTTCATTCTTTCTTCAACTCCATTTTCTCAGGGGTGTATGGAGTAGTATTCTGTCGTGCTATACCACATTTTTTACAGAACTCTTCAAATTCCTTCTTGCAAAACTCTCCACCGTTATTTGTCCTCAACACCTTTATCTTCTTCTCTATATGGTTTTCCACCAGAGCCTTAAATTCTTTAAACCTATCAAAGACTTCAGATTTCTTCTTGAGGAAATATATCCATGTAATCCTTGAGAATTCATCTATAAATGATACATAGTACACAAACTTAACCAGTGATTTAACTGACGCAGGTCCAAACACATCACTGTGCACAAGCTCTAATATTTGTTTTTCCCTCTTACCACTAGAGGGGAAACTCACCTGATTCTGCTTCCCATATACACAATTTTCATAGAAATCAAAATCCAGAGAGTTATTATACATACCTTCTACCATACCTTTACCATGAATTATTTGAAGTCCCTTCTCTCCAATATGTCCAAGCCTTTGATGCCATAGCATAGTCTTTTCTCTAGAGACCACTAGATTTTCTGTTCCACTTTCAGGAACCACATAACTGTTCCACCCATCAATAATAGTGTTACCCTACAACTTGTACAGAGTTCCAATTCTAAATCCCTACATCAATACCAGTGCTCCCTGAACCATCTTGCAAGTATCTTTCTCGAACACTGTTTTTACACCTGCATCATTCAGTTTACTTACAGAGATCAGATTTCTAGCCAATTCAGGAATATGCAGAACACCCGGAAGTTTCCTAATCCTTCCACCTGGCAACTTCAACTTAAATTTTCCGTGACCAATGATTCTAGCCTTCTTGTCATCCCCTAAGAATACATAACCACCATCATATTTCTCATACTCGCAAAACCACTCCCTATGGGGATTGAAGTGAAAGGATGCACCTGAGTCAATCAACCATGCCTCATGATCTACATGTGTACTTGAAGAAGAAGCCAAGTACACATCCCCACCTTCATCTGAGGTGGTTTTTGCCTCTATAGAAGGAGCATCATCAAATCCCTTTCCTTTCTTAGGGGCTTTAGATTTACAATCCCTTTTGTAGTGCCCTTCCTTTCTGCATTTCCAGCACACCTTTACAAGTTTTCCTGGAGTTTTAGATCTTCCTCTAGATTTAGATCTCCCACTCGAGGACTTCTTTTTGTTTCTATTCTGGGACCATTCTCATATAGACAGGGCATCGCCATTATGTCTCTTGATATTTTTTTGTTTCATCTCCTCTGTCAGAAAGGATGAGACTATTTCATCAAATTGCAAGGTAGTTGCATTGCTATGTATTGTAACAACCAAACTATCCCACGAATTTGGTAGAGAACACAACAAATGGATGCACTTATCTTCATCTGAAATTTTAATATCAACATATAATAATTGGCTTACCACAGTATTAAATGTGTTTAGACGCTCTATCACCAAGTCTCCATCTTTCATCCTCAGGTTTTACAGCTTTTTTTGTAGGAACAATTTAGTCACCAAAGACTTAGATTGGTACAAAGTCGCTAACTTTCCCACAAAGCCTTTGTCGTAGCTTCCCCTGATACATTCAGCAATACTAAATCTGAGACACACAATCTTATTGTTCTCTTTGCCTTCCGATCAAACTTCTTCTAGTCTTCATCGAACATTGTCATTGGTTTAGTACCCCAATCTACTACAATCCATTAATCTTTATCCACCAGCAGATCCTCCATCTTGATTTTCCACAACTCAAAACTCTGACCATTAAATTTATCGATCTCTATCTTTCCACTTCTTGCCATCTTCTTTCACCACAAGAATTAATCCCGCAGATCTCCCACTGAACAGGGTACACCACAAGCCCGACCGAAACCCCTCAGCAACAAAGGTGTCCCCTTGAAGCCAAAACAACTCTAATACCAAATGTAGGTTTTAACCCCGTACAGAAATTACCTACATAAGAATTCTAAAAATAGAAAATAACAATGGCAACAGCATAACACATAAAACAAATATACACAGAGATTTTCCCCTGGATCCTAAAACTGAGACTACCAGATTGAGTTTTTCATGATGTTCCTTTCAATGTTACAATACATATATATACATGCCTGGTGCAACCAAGGAGTGGGTGACCACCTACCCTCTAACCCCCCAGCTTCACTACTAAGGCTAGTCATGGGAAGAATAGAACACAACCCAACAGGATAGCAAAGGAAACATAGATAATGGATAATATATTTATACCACTAAGAACAAATATACTTGTATTGAATTTTGTTATCATGCACTTTATTCTTGCCTTATTCTTCTTATGTCTTGGATTCAGCAACTTCAGCCAACAAATTAATTCACATAACTTGATGATTAGCTTATGTTAATATTTTTTCTAACCCTTGTCCTTTCACCAACTTAGTTGGCTTGATGTCCATATCATATTCCTAAAAATTTGTAATCCACTTTCCTCTTTTTCCATCACTATCACTCTAAGTCAACACATCTTTGACAATAGCATTAGGAACATAAGCAGTAATCTAAGATTTAATAATATAAACTCTAAAATCTGCTAGTGGTTTTACTAAAGCATAGACTTTCTTCTCCATAATATTATACTTCAGCTATGCATCACTTAACACCTTTCTGAAGAATGCTACGGTTGCTCTTTATTTTCTTGATTTCTTTGTAAAAACACTGCTACAAGAGTAAAAGGAGAAGAAAATTAGAATATCTGAAAAGGATTTTGATAATCATGACTCACTAACATAGGGGCTTCTTGAAAGGCTTCCTTGATCCTGGTAAAATATTCCCGGGTAGTTGTGGTCCACTTGACTTTTGCATCCTTTTTCAACATGTCAGTGATTTCCTTAACAATTTCTATGTAATTTGGGACAAACCTTCTTAAAAAAATTATCTTTCCCAAAAAACTTTAAATCTCCTTCTTTCTCATTGGCAGAGGTATATTTTTACTTGCTTCTACGCATTTTGGATCTATCCTAACCCCTTCTTTAGATATGATATGACACCAAGTAATTTTCCTTCTTTCAAAGCAAAATGAGATTTCTTGGGGTTCAAGCATAAGCCATACCTTCTGCATTTTTTGAAAGTTTATTGCAAATGTTTCAAATTCTCTTCATCTGATTTGAAGAAAATTTTAATGTCATCCAAATAAATTACCACAAATTTCTCTTTTTCACCTACAAAGGCTATATCCATAGCCCTCTGGAAAATAGCACCAGTGTTCATTAATCCAAAAGGCATCTTAGCATACAGGAAAGTGCCCCATGGAGTGGTAAACATTGTTTTTTCTAATATTCTAGCTACACTGAGATTTTATTATAACCTAAAAAGCCATATATCATTGATAATCTAGAAGATCTTGTTACTTTTTGCAAGATGTGATCCATTTTAGGGAGAGGATAATTATCCTTTAGTGATGCTCTACTTAAATTTGAGAAGTCAATACATAATCGAATCTCCCTATTCTTCTTCCTCGTAGGTACTAAATTAGCCACCCACTCAGAATATATCAGAGGGACAATTATTTTATCTTGTAATAGTTTCTTAACTTCCTTCTCAGTTGAATGCAACAATAAAGGATTTATCTGCCTCAATTTTTGTTTATATGCCTTAATCCCTGGTTTCAAAGGAATTTTATGTTGAATAGTGTTGGTATCATAAGTCTTCATGTATTCATAAGACCATGCAAATATATCAAAATATTTCTTGAAAATATCTACATACCTTTGTTTGAATTCTTTTGGAACATTTTTTGCCAATCCCACCACCTTTGGCTGTTGCTCTGTTCGAAGATTGCAGCCTTCAAGATCATCTTCTGAATCTATTTTCTTTGTATTAACAACAACATCATTAGCATTAAACAATATCTCCAATGGTACCAAACCTTTAGGTATCACATTATTCTTCAACTGCATTATCTTCTGATTTCCTATAGAATCCTTTAAAGGCAATTTTCTGCTTGATTCATCTTCTTGAACTTCTTCAGTTTCATCCTCTTGGTTGATCTCCAAGTTTGAGAATTCACCTACCATTTCCATAAATATTTTAATATGTTCTTCATCTTCGAACACCTTCCAATATTTTACATTATCTGGAATAGAAGGTATGTTCCTGATTTCCACTTCATACCTGAGCTTGGGATTCATTGGAGGCTTAAAAGTACTAGCTACAATTGCCAATGAATCATCTAGTATATTACCTTCCCTATGTACAAATTGTATATTGAAAGCGTAAAAGAAGTTATCCACAAAATCCCACACTTCATTCCTATATGTCTTAAGCCTTGGATATGTGGCTTAACATTGATCCTTGATTTGTTTACTACCAATTCTGAATCTCCAAACACACAAATACATCGTATTCCTGAATTTTTTTCAACTTGTAAACCAAGAATCAAAGCTTCATATTCAATAATGTTATTTGTAGATTAAAATTCTAATTTATAAGAGAAGGGAATCATATGACCTTTTGGATAAAGTAGAAGAACTCCAGCTCCATTCCCTTCCTTCGAATAAGCACCATCAAAATACAACTTCCAAACTCCATTGACTACTAGATCCTTGCTTTTAATTGTTGAAGGGAGTTGTACTTCTGTATCTTCAACAATTTCCTATGATTCTTGTAACATAAAAAAGGAAAATTCATCATATTCTTTACTATAAATAGGAGAATTACCTGAACCCTCCTTTGTGATAATCCTTACAAACATGGTCCCTCGATACAACCTCCTTCCTTATCCACCAAAAAATGGAATAATAGCATAAGTGAAATCTAGTTTGAGTACTCCTCCTAGTTTGGCTCCTCAGGATCTAGAGAGAAACATTCCAAAATAGGTTGGCATATCTGCAACAACCACATCCATTACAATACTCCTAATAGGAATTTAAGCCAATGACACCACCAAATACTTAATCAATCACACACATTTGACATTTTCTGAATCAAAAGAATACAAACCTTTACAAGGCTTTGTAATTTGCAAGTTTAATTACTTTATAACTAAAAGTGCCATTAGATTATGAGATTCTCCTGAATCTAACATACAATTATGAAGTATGAAAGTATGCATGAGCAGAGAAATATAAAAAGGTGGTGTAGAAGTATCTTGTTCCTCCACATGAGGACCAAACATCACCATTGGTCTTTCCTCTTGCAAATGAACTACATTTGCTAAATGATTATCTTGTGAAAGATTTATAAAGTCAGATACTTTCCTTTTATAAGTATGAGTCTTCACTAGCTCAGTAAAAGGAATTGGAACTTTAAGTTTTTCTAATTCTTTTAATAAATTAAAAGAATGAATTTCTTTCACTGTTTTCAATTGTTCCTCTTCATTTAAGTTCTGACTTAGGACCTTCAATGAACTAACAACAGGTTGTTGACATATTTGTGTAACACCCTTGAATCCTGCTTCTTGTTAGAACTTTCTCCTTTTTGAGTTGTAATTGTTGGGACTGTATTGATATGTTGCTTTCCTTTATCAACTTGTCTTGGAGATTTTCGTTGAACTGTCTGTTATGTTTTCTCCTTTACATTTTCTTGGAGTCTTGATATATTTCTAGATCTAAGATCATATTTTTTATGCAAATCTTCTTGCATAAAATCTGTAAACTTCTTATGGTATTCTTCAATTTCTTTATTAGCGAGAGAGACCTGATAACCCAAATTTGAATCTTCCCTTATGATTCCTTCTCCCTATTCATCATACAATGTAGAAATCTAATTTTACTGTTCTTTAAGAGATTCTTCCACTGCTTCCTTTGGTTCATCTTTGATGTACAAAGGTGGTTGTATTTGATCTTGGTCCTTTTTATCCCATTACATAATTTTCAGTGGTTTCCTCCTAAATTGAGGATTAAAATTCTGTTTTGACCCTTTTGAACCTATCTTGGTGGATTTTTGCCTTATAATTCCATTTTCACCAATTTATTGGATAGATTTCTAATGACTTTAGTTATTTCATCGAGCTTTTGTTCATGAGAATATTTAGAATGGCTAATAACCTTCACTTCTTCTTTTCCTTTGCTCTTATCTTCAACTTGTTCCTTTGGTTTGATCTTCCCAACAGCAAATAATTTTTCTTCAATTTCCTGTGCATCAACTTGGATTTGGTCTAAAGCAGGAGATCTCCTCTCCCTCAAGGTAAAACCAAAGTTAAATTCAAATTCGCCTGCAAACACTACCTTCGCTTTTTCCGTTGGTGGTTTTATTTCTTCTGACAAACTATTATACAACTTATTAAATCTTTTAATAAAGTCATTTACATATTCTTCTGGTTTTCTTTTAATTACTTTGAATTCAGTTCAGAAATAATTGTGATCCTTATTTTCACCCACATCTCTATGTGAAAACATTCTCTAATTCCTCCCAAGTATTCTCTAATTCTCTAATTCTCTAATTCCCCATTTGTTTTCGGCCTCCTCATGGAGATCTTCAAAATGAGGTATTATGATAGTCAACTAGAGATCGTATGCCAAAGTTCTGACCTCGGGAAGTTGGAGGTATGAATTACTCATTTATACAAACACTTTCTTCACATATTGTGTGTGTGTGTGTGTGTGTGTTCATTAATTCAATAAGCTCACCATAGAATCATAATTGACACAATGACAAAGCTATACATTCAATCTCAACTCAGAACTTGACCTAAATTGACTAGAACATACTAGGAATTTCGTCAAACACATGGCATACATGTAAGCTACATGTCATGAATACATATCTAATCATAAAATTCTGAGATTCATATGAGAATCACTGGAAATGCCTTATTCCCTCCATGTAACCGCAATAACACTTATTATTCCATACATTCATCAACCAATTAATAGTTAAGCAATGCATGACAGGAGCCATAAATAACCTACATCATGTAACCAGAAAATAACTAGTAAATAACCAACATAAGAACCATGGAAACTCAACTATAATATAACCAAAAAAATTGCTAAAAGTATGCATGAATCACAATAGAAGAATAACTCTTAGTAATATATGAAAATACCAACCAAGTCAGGGACTTCCACATACCACTAGACCATAGATTGAGATAAACCAAATCTCTCTTTCATCCAATCAACCCCACGTTATATTCCAAGCATGAATATATGATTTCACGTAATAAACCAAAAAAAATCTTTCAAACACCAAACCACCTCAACCTTCAACCAGTGATTCCACCTCATGGTCGGACATCATAACAGCAACCAGATCAGTCTCTACCCAAGTAGATCAACCCACAGCCTTCCAAGGATCTAGAACATTTCTCCAATCTGGCTCGAGAGACTAGTATCTCAACCCACCAATGAATCCATAGAGTTTTTCCCAACCTAGGCTCGAGGACTAGTAACTCAACCCGAGTTGTTCCAGGGCTTCCAAAGCATTTCTTCTAACCCAAAACCATAAGGAATTATGGACACCAACCAAAAAATCGAATCATAAAACCCACAACTCCATGGCTATCCAGGAAATGGAAAGGAAAGGCTAAAATCACTATTGATCCAGGCAACCCTCCATGCTAATGACAACACATAACCAAATAATCATATGCATAGACCATGCATCCATAAATTAGTAATGGAAAACACACATGTAATTTGTTACCTACAAAGCAATCCAGTTGCAGCGGCTGATCCAATTGTTCCCTTGCACTTTCCTACTTTCCTTTTCCTTCTTTCTCCAAATGCAAGTGAATACTAGAGTGCTCCAAACATGCTCCTAGAATGCACTAAGTGTGAAAGAGTATGAGAGTGAGAGAATAGAATAGAGCTCCAAAACTGAACTGGCAAAAGGTTAAACTAACAAAAGTTGTAAGCTAGTCCTCAGAAGCCTTTTTATCATTAAGGCCTCTATTTTCTTCATTTTCCTTCAATTTACCTCTCATGCAAATTTGTGACCCTTCATCTCCCTTTTCTCCTATTTTCCATTATTTTCATAAATAAAAAGTCAATTATTTCCTCTTTGCCTTTCCCAATTTCCATAGCCATTAATTAATCACCAGGGACTCCTGTTAGCCCTGAGGTGCACCGTTGCTAGTTTGAAGATTAAAGGAAGAGGATGGTCCACTTTACTGTCCTGGAAAGGGCCCCACATGGGCCATCACTCCACTCTCCCCCACTCTTCCACTTACATTCTATTCCGCTCATATCTTAACCCGACCCTCACTTCATAACAAAACCCTCTTTTGCCTTAGCCTTAAATAAATTAACCTAAAAACCCCTGAAAAACCTTACCTTTCCATCCATACGTGCCCTCCACACATTTCTCAAGGACATCCTGTACCTCCGTGTCCCTCCGCCATCGATCTCTCCCACTAATCTAATGGCCCACATTTCACTTGATCGACGAGACATGCCCGATTGATCTTCGCCGTTAGATCACTCCCGCTAGATCTAACGATTGTCGCTCTTATCGCGCGGGCAACTAGCGAGAGGAGTACCCACCTGATAAAGGTGTTTTCTCTCTCTCCTCCTTCGCTACATGGCGTGTAATGAGTGGCATCGGGCAGACTCCACCCTTCACTTCTTACCGCCCGATAAGCACCTAATAGAAACCATAACCACCCAAACAAAACCACCCCCGAGGCATTATTGTCCGAGCAACTCCTCAGCCCGATAGCCATCTGATCTGTCCACTGAGATCGAACGGCCCAGACCTTTTCCACTCCCACCAAAGACTGCAAGCCTCATGCAATCTATCTCCTCCGTCCATTTCTCCTGATCCAGCGGCCCTCTTCCATGACTACTCCCGCTTGTCCTTCGCCGCCCTGCCATTACTATGTCTGTCCAATTTAATTCATCCAAAAGCTACCCGCCTATCCTCCGCCACCTACCATTACTCTGTTCTTTCTAATTAACATGTCCAGCCACCCATGCACCTCATACTATACTTCCTATCAATTACCTGAGAGGGAAAGTGGTTGACTCTGTCAAAATTGTGACAGTCAGGCTACTAAACTGAAATACCAAAAAGCATGGCCAAAAGAGGAAGGACATAGCACGATTCAAGCAAACAGAATTAAACAGTCATGGAGCCTCATTGGCACAATCAAGCCAACCACCTAACAGGGTAGAGCTATACCAGAATTAATTACCATTTTCGTGATGGAAGGAGAATTGTGTCCTTGTACACAATCAGGCAGTTAAAGACAGTGGGGATAAATTAAGACACCTCAAGCCCTAAAAAGCTTGAGAGCATTGTAAAGAGCTATAAATAGTTGAAAGTAAGATGTAATCAGGGTTCAACTTCTGGAGACTATAGAGACTTTGCTACTCAAGCTTCTCATCTTCATTCATCAGTAATACAAGCTTCTTTTGCTATAGTATGTTTAATATCCCAATTTCTCTTTTGTTCTAAGCTTGCACTTGAACAAGACATTCAGGTTTCTTTTGTGTCTAATGCCAAATAACTATCATCTTATCTCTGCGTTGATGTATTAGATTTGCAAGTTTCATTTAATTTCTGTAGCTGGCCATCATATGTTTATGTATGTATCTGTTTGTATGGTTAGTATTCTCCATTCATTCACCTAATCTACAAACTATTGAGCATTAGTGGTCTAAAGCCTTGTAGGTTGAGGGTGTTCATGCATGTCTTGAGTAATAACAAAGTTGAAGCAGTTATCCGACTTGATCTAGAATATTATTTATTCCAATAGTTCAAAGAACAATATTGAAGATTATATGTTACCAGGCATCTTTGAGCCGCAACCTGGGAGAGTTTCCTGGAGTGATAACATAATTGGTGTCATTTTCGGGGTGAGGAGATTGAAGCTCAGCTTCCCTAGGAGACGACACAGATCCAACTTTGATGATAGACAAATTCTGGACACTATTCTGATTGTAATCATCTATCTGGCGACTCTACTGGAGGACAAACCTTGTGGCAACTCCACTCCATAATTCTGGCTCAGTTTGGAAGGCATACTCGAAGAAATCCTCAGAAGTTACAAGCTAACCCAGTACCTGACCCTGAAAAGATCATCAAAGAAATAAAGGGTTTCCAGAGAGGAGCATCAGGTTCAGGTAAACCTAAACAATTTTCATAGATATTCAAGAAAATCCTACAATAGAACAATACATGTTGAGAGTATATTATCTAATACTAGTAGTGAAGAAAAAATCTTAGAGATATATAAAGCTCCTGATTCTTTAGGTTCTCCTTTTTTTGTGATCCCAAAGGGAGCCTCACCTCCTATCCATCATATCCCTTTAGTCTTATCAGTCACTCCTTAGCCCTCTGTTATTCAGACTTCCAATACCCTTCTAGCCACCACAGTTATGGCAGGTCCACAAGCACCCACCAAAATGGAGAGAATTATAGCTGCTAGGTATGGACCTCTAGTACTTCCCGTTCCTTTGAATGCCATGCCTGATGGAGAATATCATAAATACATGCCCAAGTTTACCAGGACAGAAATGGTTATGGCTGAAGAACATCTTGAATCATTCTATAGCTATGCTGATAATCTAGACATTAGTAAAGATGATGTATGGATGAGAGTATTTTTCCAAAGCCTAGATGGAGAGGCTAGGAAATGGTTCATAGAATTGACCCCGAGGTCTATAACAGATATTGAAGCTTTAAATGATGTATTCTTAAAGCATTGGGGGGACAAGAAAGGTCTTCTCTACTGCCATACTAAGTTTGGGAACCTGAAAAGGGAAAATGGTGAGTCACTGTCTAATTTCAATAAAAGGTTTAACCACATGTACAACAAGATACCAACTGAAGTGAAACCCACCCCCACCTCTGCTAAACTCACCTATGCCAATGCTTTTGATTCTGACTTCTGTCTACTATTGAGAGAGAGAGAAGATGTGTCACTTTGGCTGAGATGCAGGATGCAACCTTGGAGGTAGAATCCAACATCATAGCTGTAGAGAAACTCAAGGGACATGTTGACTGAAGGAGAGAGGGGTGAATCTTCATCATCTTCAGATCCCAAGTTAGATAAGATGACCAATATAATAGAGTCATTAGCCTCTAAGATTTCTAAGCTAAAGATGGAACAGCACCCTGGAAAAGGAAGAGCTCCTAATGCCTTTGCTTTTAGAAATCTGAACCCATACAGAAGAAGTAATGAGCAGTTGCAAGTTCCTCAAAGAAACAAAGATGCAAATGAAGACCAAAGGATGAAGACCCCCTTGCAGAATGCAGTCATGGATGAAGGCCAATATGAGGAAGACAATGAGATCCATTGTCTGGAAGACAAGGGCAGTGCCTCTTTTTTTACTGTAGTTGCATATGAAGAGTCACTATCCGAGGACCAAAATAGCCAAGAGTGGGATGGTGGGGTTGTTCTGTAGACTGATGACCAACACAGATACAATCTAAGTTCCAAGGTGAATACTTCCCAGCAAACCCCTGTTCATAGGGTTACCATCCCTACAATGCAGTAAACTAACAAGTAAAAACAACCAGCAACTAATCCCATCATTCTCAAAGCTCCAACTCAAGAGGTAAGAGGCCCTCACAAGTTCCCTTCTCCCTTCAATTTTGAATCAGAAATCCAAAAGCTGAAAATATCTATACCTCTAATGGAACTAGTGAAGAATGAATCCTTTAAGATACCCATCCTTGAGGCCCTTGAGCTTAAAGCCACATAAGCATCCAATGGCTATGTGAATTTGCAAGATGATAAGCTGGTCATTGTCCTCAGCCCA
The DNA here is from genome assembly GCA_000404065.3 of Pinus taeda. NCBI lineage: Eukaryota > Viridiplantae > Streptophyta > Pinopsida > Pinales > Pinaceae > Pinus > Pinus taeda. The sequence goes on along the minus strand of APFE031274553.1, from coordinate 114,554 downwards.
ATGATTGAACATTTTGATGACAATTCCCCATCATTCTATGTCTCCTTGACCATTCATGACAAATTCCTTCACAATTGTCTGCTAGACACAGGTGCTAGCCATAATCTAATGCCCAAGGCCGACATGGACAAGCTGGGCCTGGACATCACTAGGCCATATCATGACTTGTTTTCTTTTGACTCTAGAAAGGTGAAATGTTTTGGGTTAATCAAAGACCTGACCATCACCTTGTCTGAGCTGCCCATGAAGAGCATAACGATGGATATTGTGGTAGCAGATGTCCCCCCTAAGTTTGGCATGTTACTTTCCAAAGGATGGATTAAGAGGTTAGGTGGGACATTTCATAATGACCTGTCCTATGTCACTGTCCCAATTTTTGGAGGTGAAAGTAGGAGATTATACAGAGAGGCTCAATTAGCTTATATCATCAACGATGAAAGAAACCCTGCTAATCATCCCATCTATGTTGTTGATACTGATTTTGGGGCATGTATCCTCCAAGTAGAAGAATCCTAGTTGGCCTCCATGCAACTTAGAAAGCCAGTTTGACATGTCATAGGGGAAGGAAGCCCACAAATCTAGGATATGTTCTTTGATGGAGCTTGCTCCAAGGAAGCTTCCAGAGCAGGTGTAGTTCTTGTATCTCCCACACAGGAATGCATACATTTATCTTTCAAGCTAAATTTTCAAGTCACCAATAACATAGCCGAATATGAGGCCTTGATGTTGGGCTTAAACGCTACTAAAGAAATGCGCATCAAATATCTAAAAGTATTTGGAGATGCAGATCTGATTATTCAACAAGTGAACAAGACATTCCAAGAAAAACACCCCAGGCTGAAGGCATACAGAGATGAGGTATGGAAGCTCAAGGATTCTTTCAATAGCTTTAGTATTTTGTACATCCCTAGAGCTAAGCATCAGCTTGTTGATTCCCTTGTTGTGTCTGCTAGTGCTTTTATCCCCCCCTTGCCTCCTAAATTGACTTATGAAGTCCAAGTGAAATATAGACCGTCTTTGCCTGACAATGTCAAGTACTGGAAAGTTTTTGAAGATGATGATGAAGTCAATAGGTTTCTACAAGTCATTGATGAATTCTCTGAAATGCAAATTGACCAAGAGAACGAAGCCATTGAGGAATATAACCAATCCAAGTTGAGAGACAAAATTGGCCAGGATAGCATTATGCAGCTGCCTAGTAATCATATACCCAAAGGATTGGTGCCCTTAGAGAGGTTGTTTGACCATAACGATGTACCTTATAAACCTACCAAAAAAGAGAGTAAGTCGGTAGTTCAGGGGCATAATATAGGGAGTCCAGCCCACCCAAAGTATATCAATTTTTCCACTCACTTGTCCTCTACCAAAAGCTCTAAGTATTGCACCCTGATGAAACAATTTGCCAATGTCCTCGCTTGGGAATACATCGACCTTAAAACCTACGACACCAACATTATTCAGCATAAGATTCCATTAGAGAAGAACACCATCCCCTTCAAGCAGAAATTGTGGCCGATCAACCCTCTCTTGTTACCTTTGATTGAAAAGGAGATCAAGAAGCTGCTAAATGCCAAAATCATAGTTCCCCTAAGGTACTTGAAGTGGATAGCTAACCTAGTGATAGTGAGGAAGAAGAATGGAGAAATCAGGCTTTGTGTAGATTTCAGGAATCTGAACTAGTTCTCTAAAAAAGACAACTACCCCCTGCCCAAGATGGAACATTTGCTGCAAAAAGTTTTAGGGGCCAGAGTCATGTCTTTCTTAGATGGATTTTCAAGCTACAATCAGATTGTCGTACACCTATAAGATCAAGAAAAGACTGCATTCACTACTTCTTGGGGCACTTTCATGTACTCTAAGATGCATTTTGGACTGATGAATGATGGGGCTACTTTTTAGAGGGCCATGGACATGGCCTTCGTGGGAGAGAAGGACAAGTTTTTCCTTGTTTACCTTGATGACATAACAGTTTTCTCCAGTAGTCACGAGGATCATTTACAACATTTGAGGAGGGTGTTCCTAAACTGTAGAAGGTTTGGAATTTCAGTAAATCCAAAGAAGTCACAATTTGCTCTTGAAGAAGGCAAACTTTTTAGGGCATATTGTTTCTGCTGCAGGTGTCAAAATTAATCTAGAAAGAGTTCAAACAAGACAGAGATTGTCCATCCCAAGGTCAAAAAGGGATATTCAATCCTTTCTGTGTAGAATTAACTTTGTGAGGATATTTATTCCAAACTTTGTAGAGCTAGTGAAGCACATCACCTCCATGCTAAAAAAGGGGTTAGAGATAAAATGGACAGAGGTTGCAAGAAGATCTTTCGAAGCCATCAAAAGAGCTATCATGGAAGCTCCCACTTTAATCAGCCCAGACTACACCAAGGAGTTTTATATCTTCTCTTTTGCCTCTTATGATACACTTGCAGCAATCTTGTTGGAGAAAAATGGTGAAGATGTAGAGCACCCAGTGGCCTTCTTTAGCAAAACATTGAGGGATGTTGAATTAAGGTATGACCTTATTGAAAAATAGCCATATGCTCTTATAAAGTCCTTAAAGGCATTCCGAATTTACATTATGCACTCTAAGGTGATTGCCTATGTGCCTTCAGCTTCAATAAAGGAATTCCTAACCCAGCTAGATGTTGATGGAAGAAGAGCCAAATGGATTGCAAAACTCATAGAATTCGATATAGAGGTGAAGCCCACCAAGCTTTTCAAAGGCCAAGGCTTGGCTAAGCTTATGGCTGAGGAAAATTGCAGTCTACTGGACATAAATTGCATGAGCCTAAATTTAGATGGAGAACAAACAGAGGAACCAGTAGGAAAGCACGAAGAGAGCCAGTCTTTGGCTGAGAATTTGGCCACTTGTAAATGATATTCCAGTATTGTTCATTTCTTATTGAAGCTAGAAGTCCCTCCAGGGCTTATCTCAGGTCAAGCTAGGACCATTAAGCTCAGATCAGCTAAGTTTTGTATTAGTAAGAACATGCTTTATTGGAGGGACCTATCTGGAATCCTCTTGAAATGTATAGATAAAGAACAATCTATGGAAGTCATGCACCAATTTCATTCTAGCATCTGTGGAGGGCATCATTACTGGAAAACCATAGCCCACAAGATCCTCAAGGCTAGGTATTATTGGCCTGCTCTGTTCTCTGATGTGTTTTCATTTGTGAAATCTTGTGACAAATGCCAGAGGTTTACAGGAAGACAATAGCTGAAATATTTTCCCTTGAAGCCAATACACACCAATGGTCCCTTCCAGCAGTGGGGTTTAGACTTCATAAGGGAGATTAATCCCATTCCAGTGGCCAGCATAGGTGGATTTTAGTAGCCACTAACTATTTTACCAAATGGATTGAATTTGTACCCACTAAGAACGTTGATCACCAGGTTGTCATGCAGTTCCTAATTGAGAATATTTTCACTAGATTTAGCTACCCAACCAAGCTAGTCACTGATAATGCAGCAAATTTCAGGGCAAAGGAATTGGTGGACATGTGTGAATCAATGGGCATTCAATTAGTGCATTCTACCTCATATTATCCTCAAGGCAATGGCTTGGCTAAATCATCAAGTAAGAGCCTGGTAAGGATAATCAAAAAAATGCTAGAAGAAAACAAAAGAAGTTGGGATTCCAAGCTGAAGTTTGCACTGTGGGCTGACAGAGTTACCACCAAGAAATCCATAGGGAACTCTCCATTCAAGCTGGTGTATGGTACTGAGGTTGTTTTTCCTATCCAATTGACCCTCCCTATAGCCAAGTTCTTGCAAGAGGAGCTGGATGAAGGAGATGACATGGCAAGGAGGATGAGTGACTTGGTTGAAATCCAGTAGATCAGGGAGCAACTAATTGAGAAGTCAGCAATACATCAAAAGAAGATCAAGGAGGTCTTTGATAAAAAGGAAAAGATGGATATTTTTCAGGTTGGTGACTGGGTCCTCAAGTGGGATGTGTTCAAGGAAAAGAAGGGTAATCATGGCAAATTCGACGCCTTGTGGACAGGACCTTTTGTCATTGCTCAGGCTCACACAAACAACACCTTCAACCTTCACAATCTCGAGGGAGAAAGTGTTTTCGATGGCCCAATCAATGGGCAATTTCTCAAGCTTTATTTCGTTTAAGGTTGTAAAGGCCTTAGCTTTGTAAATATGTTTTTGTATCAGTTTTTATTTTTATTGACTCCATGCCCAATGGAACACTAGGAGGAAGATTTTATTTTTGTTTTACTGGAAAGGCAGTGGTCTACAGTTCTTGAAGCCTCACAGGGAGGCTTTCATCCCTCGAAGGAGCCAGTGTTAGCCCTAAGGTGTAGCGCTACTAGTTTGAAGATTAAAGGAAGAGGATGGTCCGCTTTACTATCTTGGAAAGGGCCCCACATGGGCCATCACTCCACTCACCCCCACTCTTCCACTTACATTCTATTTCGCTCATATCTTAACCCGACCCTCACTTCATAACAAAACCCTCTTCTGCCTTAGCCTTAAATAAATTAACCCAAAAACCCCTGAAAAACCTTACATTTCCATCCATACATGCCCTTCGCACATTTTTGGAGGACATCCCATGCCTTCGTGTCCCTCCGCCATCGATCTCTCCCACCGATCTGATGGCCCAAGTTTGGCCCAATCGATGAGACATGCCTGATCGATCTTCGTTGTTAGATCACTCCCGCTAGATCTAATGGCTGTCACTCTTATCGCGCGGGCAACTAGCAAGAGGAGTACCCACTCGATAAAGGTGGTTTCTCTCTCTCCTCCTCCACTACGTGGCATGCAATGAGTGGCATTGGGCAGACTCCACCCTTTACCTCTTACCGCCCGATAAGCACCCAATAGAAACCATAACCACCCAAACAAAACCACCCCCGGGGAATTATCGTCCAAGCACCTCCTCCGCCCAATAGTCGTCCGATCTGTCCACTGAGATCCAATGGCCCAGACATTTTCCGCTCCCACCAAATACTACAAGCCTCATGCAATCAATCTCCTTCGTCCATTTCTCGCGATCCAGCGGCCCTCGTCCATGACTGCTCATGCTTGTCCTTCGCCACCCTTCCATTACTATGTCCATCTGATTTAATTCATCCAACAGCTACCCACCTGTCCTCCGCCACCCGCCATTACTCTATTCTTTCTAATTAACACGTTCAGCCACCCATGCACCTAGTACTCTACTTCCTATCAATTACCCGAGAAGGAAGGTGGTTGACTCTGTTAGTATTGTGACAGTCAGGCTGTTGAACTGAAATACCAGAAAGCATGGCCGAAAGAGGAAGGACACAACACGATTCAAGAAAACAGAATTAAATAGTCATGGAGCCTCACTGGCACAATCAAACTAGCCACCTAACAGGGTAGCATTGTACCAGAATTAATTATCATTTTCGTGATGGAAGGAGAATTGTGTCCTTGTACACAATCAGGTAGTTAAAGACAGTGGGGATAGATTAAGACACCTCAAGCCCTAAAAAGCTCGAGAGCATTGTAAAGAGATATAAATAGCTGAAAATAAGATGTAATCAGGGTTCAACTTCTGGAGACTATAGAGACTTTGCTACTCAAGCTTCTCATCTTCATTCATCTATAATACAAGCTTATTTTGTTGTCATATGTTCAGTATCCCAATTTCTCTTTTGTTCTAAGCTTGCACTTGAACAGGTCGTTTAGGTTTCTTTTGTGTCTAATGCTAGATAATTGTCATCTTATCTTTGTGTTTATGTATTAGATTTGCAAGTTTCAGTTACTTTTTGTAGCTAGCCATCATAGGTTTATGTATGTATCTGCTGGTATGGTTAGTATTCTCCATTCAATCACCTAATCTACAAACTATTGAGCATTGGTTCTCTAAAGCCTTTTACGTTGAGGGTGTTCATGCATGTCTTGTGTAATAATAGAGTCAAAGTGGTTATCTGACTTCATCAAGACCATTATTTATTCCAATAGTTCAAAGAACAATATTGAAGATTATATGTTACCAGGCATCTCTAACCTGCAACCTAGGAGAGTTTCCTGGAGTGATAACAATACCCACACTATGTTCTGCCCAACATTTAGCTTGGAATATGTGTCCCATGACATTGGTTTTATTTTTATTTACATCAAAAATAAACCAGGGGTTGCTACAAACCCCTCCCCTTGGGGGACACCGTCCTTAATGTTCAATGATACTTATAAACCAAAAAAACACAAGATGCCCATGGATCTTTATAACACAACTTGATGCAATATTTACATCGTATCATATTTTTGAAGGCGTAACCAATCATATCATGAACATCATACCGCTTATTGGAATTTTATAACACAGCTTTATGTGGTATTTACATACATATTCATAGACATAGACAACCAAAACACAACATCAAAACATATATCAAAATACATATGATCAACCAACAAATAGAGAAGGATACATAGCCCGCATTTGATCAACCATCTCCCATGTAGCTTCATCGGGCCCAAAGTCCTTCCACTACACTTTAACTTTCTCGATTGCTCTATTTCAGAGCATGAGTTGTTTCTGCTACAATATGCATTGTGGTTCTAGCTGGAATTCTCCCTCTGGTTCCAACTGCAATACAGACCAGTTTGTTAGAAATTAATTAACGTTGCAATGAAATACACAAAATATTGTGGAAACACAAATACAGAAACGCATAAAACAAGAGAGACACATATATTTGTGGTTCACCCAATTTGAGCTACGTCCATGGAGAAACATCCAATCCTTCCTTTTGTATTATCCAGCAAATTGAACAGATACAACCTATAGAAAATCTGATGTAATTTCCTCTTATCTCTCACACAGACTCCTCTCTCTTTCTCACTCAGAATAGTAATCCCCAACCGTAATAAAATTTTCTCATATAAACCGAGGGGTTTCCTTCTAGGGTAAAAAACTTTAAATTCAACATAGATTCTACCTTTGGATCATCCTCCTAATAAACGACCCAGATTGACTATGAAATTACAATATTTTACAAGGAAATTTTTCATCTATTTTTAGCTTCAAGGGTGCTTCCCCTGAACCCCTGTCGGGGGGGAACCAAACATTTAGTCACCCCCAATAGACCCCTCAGGAAGAAATAGTGGGGGGGGGGGAGGGGAAATTCCCCCCACACCCCATTAGGGATTGGGATTCAAACAAGAACGAAATAAGACCTATGAATCAAGAAGAAAATCAGGCTCAACATCTAACAATCTCCCACTTCAAGACTAATTATATCAAATCCATCATTGCTTTACTTCTTGGAAAATGCTTCCACTTGGGACCTGGTTGTTTCTCATATTCATCATCATACTTGAAGGCCAATTGAAACTGAGCAGAATCTCAATTTCTCCCTGGTTACAACTTTTGTTAACATTTCTGCATGATTTTGGCTAGTGTGTATCTTTTCCAGCTTCAACTATCCATCTTCCAACACTAATCGTATGAAATGGTACTTGAGTTGTATATGTTTAGACTTGGAATGAAATGATAAGTTTTTTGCAAGATGAATGGCACTCTGGTTGTCATTATATAACCTTCTCATCTCCTGCTTCTTTCCCAACTTATCCATAAACCTTTGTAACCAAATCATTTCTTTACTAGCCTCTATAGCAGCAACATGCTCTACTTAGGTTGTTGAAATTGCAACAAGTTTTTGAAATTTTGAAACCCAACTGGCAGTTGTTCTACCTACATTAAACACATACCCTATGGTGCTCCTCATGTTATCTCTATCACCTATCATATCTACTTCAACATATCCCTATAGAGCTATTTTTTAACCACCAAAGCATAATGCTTGATTTTTGGTACCTCTCAAATACCTGAGAATCCACTTTAATTCCATCCAATGCTCTTTCCTAGGATTATTCATATACCTACTTACAACTCTCAATACATGTGCAATATCAGGCCTTGTGCAGACCACTGCATACAATAAGCTTCCAATTGTTGATGCATATGGAACTTTAAATATATAATCCATCTCTTTTGGAGTCTTGGGACACATATCCTTAGTTTTAAATGGCTATCCAAACGTGTACTAACTAGTTTTGCATTCTATATATTAAATCTTTCCAACACTTTTTCTATGTACTCACTCCGAGACAATGTTAATTTGTGATTTTTCTTGTCTCTAGTTATTCTCATACCAAATATTTGTTTTGCAGCACCCAAATCCTTCATTGCAAATGCATTTGTCAATTTTCCTTCAAGCACATTTATTCCATGCATGTTAGACCCTGCAACAATCATGTCATTTACATACAATAGCAATATAATATAGTTGTCATCATTTTTCTTTTTAAAATAAACACAATGGTCAGAATGACATCTAGAATAGCCTTGTTTAGACATAAACCTATCAAATTTTATATACCATTGCCTTGAATCCTATTTTAAGCCATACAAGCTCTTCTTCAATTTTCACACTAACTTCTCCTTCCCTTTGACCTCATACCATTGTGGTTGTTTCATATATATATATATACTCAAGATGAAAATATTTTGTTGCCACTAAACTTAAAATAGTTCTGATTAAAGTCATTTTTAACAACATGAGAAAAAATTTCATTAAAGTTTATAGGTTTCTTTTTTGCAAACCCCTTCGCCACAACTCTAGCCTTATACCTCTGTTTATCTCCATCTTCTTCCTTTAACCTGTAAACTCATTTATTCCACAATGTTGTTTTACCTGTGGAAACTTGACTAAGTACCAAGTCTCGTTACGCATCAAGGATTCCATCTCTTCTTCCATGGCTTGCTCCTGCTTCTTCCTAGTTTTTACCTTCATTTCTTCTTCATATATTTCTGGTTCACCAAAATGAGTCAACAATACATAATATAATGAAGGAGAGTATCGTTCAGGGGGTCTACTTATCCTAGTAGATATTCTAACACCACTTTCAGATGTTTGAGGTGAATGTTGTTGTTGTGGTTGCTGATCATTCTGATTTTTAGGCTTCTTTACTTTTTCTATGATCTCATCAAGCACTGCATATTCTTTGTTTTCTTTTTCATGTTTCTTTCCCTGCATTTGATCGTTATACAAGACCTTTTCATTGAATATCATATCTATGTTCCTAATGATTTTGTGATTTTCATAATCATATCAGTGATAACCAAAAGCATTTACACCATATCGAATAAAGGTACATTTCTTTTATTTTCCTCAGGCTTTGTTTTATCTTCTTTATTGATGTAGACAAAGGATTCACAACCAAAAGTCTTTAAAAATGAGTAGTTTACCTTTTTATTTTTCCATGCCTCCTCTAGAATACCACCATCCAACTTGAAGGCCCTCTATTTATTAGATAAACAATGGTATCTATAGAATATTCCCAAAATTGTAAGAGTAATCATGCATGCAATCTCATGCACCTTGCACACTGCATGATTGTCTTGTTCATCCTTTTTGACACACCATTTTCCTATGGTGTTCCTAGAACTATCTCCTCTCTATTAATTCCATGCTTTGAATAGTAGTTATCAAATTCTTTGTTGCATTATTCACCTCCATTGTTTGATCTGAGACACTTCAACTTATTTCCTCTCATTCTTAATCGAATCTTTCCATTTCTTGAAAGTACCAAATACATCATATTATTTTGAATACAATAAATCCAGGTATTCCTAGTTGCATCATCAATAAAAGAAACATAATAGCGAGATCCACGAACAGATGATACCTGAGCAGGTCCTCATACATATGTATGGACAAGCTCTAATTTTTTTCTCTTCTTTTCCTTCCCAACTCTGATAAATCTGACTCTCTTCTATTTTCCATAAACACAATTTTCACAGAAATCCAAATCAACATGCTTCAAACCTAGGAAAATATTTCTTGAGTGAAGAATATGCATCCCCTTCTCACTCGTGTGCCCCAGCCTGTGATGCTAGAGTGTTGTATCTACTCCTGTGGATTTTAAAGCATTAACAGAATTAGAAATATTATTGCATAAATAAATGTGCCAATCTTTTCTCCTTTTGTTATTACCTGGGATCCTTTCGTGACCTTCTAGGTTTTGTCTGTAAAAGTAGTTACACAACCTTCACCTCCCAACTGCCTTTTTGAAATTAGGTTTTTCTTCAGTTATGGAACATGCCTTACCTCCTTCAATAGCCATTGGTTTCTATTTTTTTACTTTATAAAAAACTTACCCATTCTAAATATTTTACAGGGTTTATCATCACCCAGATGACCCTGTCGAAAATCTCCTTGAACATAGTCATGAAAATGTTTCCTACTAGGTGTGGCATTGAATTGGCCTCTAAATCTACCACCCAGGCATCAATAATATTCTCTAATGAAATAATCAAAGCATATTGAAACACATCACCTATCACATTCACTTCACGATTGTTCTCTTGTTGTTCATATCCTTCCTTTCCCTTTTGATATTTATAGTCTTTCTTCAAATGTCCTTTCTTCCCACATTTCCAGCACACTATCCTTGATATGGATTTGGATCTTCCTTTTCTTGACTTACTACTATTTCCTAGGCTCCTTCCTCTTTCCATTTTTCTTTCCCTAGTCTCCATAGTCAAAGCATTACCTGATGTCTCACCAGATTTTTTCCATTGCATTTCATCGCTAAGGATGGCACGAACAACACCATCAAACTTTAAAGTACTAGATCCAAAGGAAAAGTTACTAATGGCCATAAATAAACCATTCCAACTTTTTGGTAATGAGCACAGAAACAATAGATCCCTAACTTCATCATCAAAATTTACCCCTTCAGAACTTAACTGACTGGTAACTATATTAAACTCATTTAGATGATCGGCAACAGATCCACCTTCTCACATCTTCATTTTAAATAGACGCTTCATAACAAATGCCGTATTTTAGGCCGATATGTTTTCATATTGTTTGGCCAATACCATAGATAAACCTTTTTTTGCCATTTCATTTGAAATTTTGAATGCCACTGACGCTGCCAGATACAGTTGTATTGTTCCTAGTGAATTTTTGTCGAGAATCTCCCATTCTACATCCATCATACTCGTCGGCTTCGTTTATTTTCCGCTCAATGATAAGTACAAATCTTTCTGATATAGATAATCTTCCATCTAAATCTTCCACAGCTGTTAGTTTTGGTCGTTACATTTCCCTACCCTAAACCTACCATCTTCTACAATTTCTCCCGCTCGAACTAAGAACCCTTACCTCTTGTGGGTGTATCAACCAAATAGACCTTTGACCCAGATACGAGTTGTTATAAATTAATTAATAGAGTAATGAAATACACAAAATATTGTGGAAACACAAATACAAAAATGCATAAAACAAGAGAGACACAAATATACGTGGTTCACCCAAGTTTATCTACATCCACGGAGAAACAACCAATCCTTCCTTTTATATTATCCATCAAAATGAAGAGATACATCCTAAAACATATATGTTGTAATTTCCTCTTCGCTCTCACACAGACTCCTCTCTCTTTCTCTCTCATAATAATAATCACCAACCGAAATACAATTCCCTCATATAAACCAACGGGTTTCCTTATAGGGAAAAAAACCCTAAATTAAACATAACTTCTACCATCATATCATTCGCCTAATGAACGACCCTAATTGACTACAAAATTGCAATATTTTACAAGGTAATTTTTCATCTATTTTTATCTTTGGGGGTGCTTCCTTCAAACCCCCGTCGGGGGGGGCTCCAAACATGTATTTGCCCCCACCTAGACCCCCCAGGAAGTAATAGTGGGGAAAATCGCCCCCACACTTCCCCAGTTAGGGATTGGGATCCAAATGAGGCTAAAACAAGACCTCTGAATCAGGAAGATAATCAGGCTCTACATCTAAAAAATTCAATCACATGATCAACATCCTGGGCATACTTCTTAAGAAATTAAACATGGAAAATATCATGTACTTTCACTTTTAGATGCAGCACAAGTTGGTAGGCCACTGGTCCAATCCTCTCAAGGATCTCGAAAGACCTGCAATACCGAGGTTCGAACTTGAAAAATGATCCAATCCTCAAGGAGTTCCTCTTGGGCTTGATACATAAGTACACATGCTCCCCAACCTGAAACTCCTTCAATGCTCTATGTTGATCTGCATAACTCGTGTGCCTCTCCTATGCTGCCTTCAAATTCCTTTTAATAACCTGGATTTCCTATTCCATCTCTCCCAACATATTCGGTTCAATCAATACCATGTTCATTGGATCACTCCAACTAATAGGAGTATAAAGTGCCTCAAACAGACCCATTCTCAAAGACTCTTGATACTTGTTATTCTATGCAAACTCTACCAGTGGAAGAAACTTTTTGCACTCCCACTGCTGATGCATGACGTACATCCTCAACATGTCCTCAAGAACCCTGTTAACCCTTTTTATTTTTCCATCTGTCTATGGATTATAAGTTGTAATGAAAGCCAACTCTATCCCAAAACCTGCAAATAGCTCCTTCTAAAACCTGGAAGTGAACTTGGAATCTTTGTCTAACATAATCTTCTTAGAAACACCATGCCACCTCACTATCTCTCTGATGAAAATATGAGTTATGTCACTAGTTGAGTTAGTATTCTTAACCGCAATTAAATGAGCTACCTTACTTAACATGTCAACCACAACCATGATGGAATCATGTTGTCCTGATGTCCTCAGAGAACCTATAATGAAGTCCATGGATATGACCTCCCATTTCCACTCTAGAATCAGAATCGGTTGCAATAAACCACATGGATTCTTACACTCTACCTTTACCTACTGATATTCCAAATATTTCACAAAAAACTCAACCACATCTTACATCAAGTTCGGTCAATGATAGAACTTCTTAACTGTTGTCAGAGTTTTCTGATAACTAGGGTGACCTAAATATAGCTTGACATGAAACTCCCTCAAGATCATAAGCTTCTTGAGCTCACTCCCATCTGGTACATAAATAATTTTCCTAAATCTAACCAAGCCATCTGTCATGAGATCATACTCCTCATTCCTATTACCTTCACCCTTCTCTTGTAGCATGTGCCTCAACTGCTAATACCTGTAATCGTGCTACCCTGTCTGCAAGATCCACTCCTGCAATTTTGTCCCATAAGAACTCACTACTGCAATCTGATTCACCTAAACTCTTCTACTAAGAGCATATGTAACCATGTTCTCCTTTCCCTTAATATACCTGATCTCAAAATCTAACTTACTGAGAGTATTAAACCATCTAGCTTTCCTACAATTCAGATTAGGTTGGTCAAACAAGTATCTAAGTCCACTATGATCGCTCATCAGAAGAAACTTTCTGCCAAGAAGATAATATTTCCACATCTTCAAGGCATGAACGATAGCCGCCAACTCAAGATCATGAGTCACATAGTTCTTCTTGTGCTCATTCAACTTCCTTGACTCATAGCATACCACATATCCTTCTTGCATCAAGACTCCATCAAGCCCCCTCTTGCAAGCATCTCTACATACCACAAACTATTTTTCAGGATCTGCAAACCTTGAAATAAGAGTATTTGTAAGCAACTACTTCAACTTCTCAAAACTAGCTACACACTCCTTAGTCCATTAAAACTTGTTTCCTTTCCTCTACAAAGATGTAATAGGATATAGAAGTTCCTTATGAACCTCCAGTAGTAACCAATTAAGCCCATTAATTATCTGATCAAACCCACATTTCTACGATTTGCCAACTCCATGATAGCTCCGATGTTTTTCGGGTCCACTACTATGCCTTCCTTGGAAACAACATGTCCCAAGTAATGAACTTCTGTCTATAATAAACTACACTTAATAAGCTTGGAATACAATTGATGCTCTCTCAACAATTTTAACATTGTTGATATGTGTTATGCATGATCTTCCTCATTCTTACAATATATCAATATGTCATCAATGAATACTATCAAAAACTTGTCCAGATAAGGACGCAACACACTATTCATCAAACACATGAAAGTAGTTGAAGCATCAGTAGGACCAAAAGGAAATTCTACAAACTCATAATACCCATACCTAGTACAGAATGTGGTTTTGTAGATGTCTTGTTCTTTGATCTGTACCTGATGATATTCTAATCTCAAGTAAATCTTCGAGAACAATGCCTCTCCCTTCAACGGATCAAACAAATCATCAATCTGCGGCAAAGGATACTTTTTCTTGATTGTTACCTTGTTGAACTTCCTGTAATTAATATTTTTATGTGGGATTTATGACTTCAGACAGAAATATCTCCCCTAGGTTTGGTGGCTAACCTAGAACAATAGAACGACAAAGAACCCAATGTTTTCCTTAAAGTAAGTATCTGAGGGGAAGAAACCTACTTGGAATATGTCGTATGTTTGGATCCTTCTTTGGCTTGAATGCTCCAATCCTAGCTCCAAATACCAAAATTAGAACCTGCAAAACTAGACAACACAAGCCAATAAACTATGAGATCTATGTAGCATCATCTATCTACTTTATTCAAAATGTCGACATGGTATTGAAATACATGAAATAACGACATCACATATAGGAAAAAAAAGAACTATTTGTATTGATATAAATGGAGTGAGTTGCAATCATAAATAGGTATCAATCTTGTAGAAGAGCTCCTCCAAGTTGTTGACTTGTCCTTCCTTTGTCACAAAGTGTACCTCCAATCACCCTAAATGCTTGAAAGGATAACTCTCAAAACAATAGCATAACGGTAGAATCACTCTCCAAAATCCAACCCCTTGCATATGGAAGGTTGTAAATATATAAAGGAGTGGGGTAAGTTGGGAGTCCTTATCCCTCTACCAATATTGGGATTGAGATCCACTCTTGATGGGAGGATGAGATCTAAGGATAAAGGATGGAAACTCCAAGGTATGATAGGATAGGATTTGAAAGTTTTATCTGAGGTAAATTGTTATAACAGATCCTGGAATATTCTAGAAATGGAGGCTTCAAGATTCTCTCTCTTTTTCCTGAACTTATAGAACCAAATCAGGTGCAAGGAGAGCAACCTGTAGGTGAACATTGTCCAAAAATAGGCCAAGTTGTGTTAGTTCTAAAACTGGATCAAATGATGCAATTTAGGGAATAAATTGTGGGGAATGAGAGAGTCATGCATAGGGCTTTGTGCAATGATCATGTAAAGGGGGAATAGGATGTGAATTATTCCATTAGGAAGTTGATTGATCAGATGAGACAAAATAACCTATAATAGAGAGCCCCCTAAAGTTTAAAGTCAGATATGATGACTGATGACTAAAATTCTTTACCTTGTGACAAGTCAGGATCAAGACCAACTAGCGAGATTTTTTTCTATTACAATACATTTACATCATGAAATCCTTTTTCTAAGGGAGGCATACCCATGCTTAGCACATAAGCTAAAATTACATGTATAATGATAAAAATAAATGTTCATTGATGACTGATGGTGGACCCATGACTGGATGACTGTTAGTATGATCATGGCCATCATACATAGTAATATTTTTATAATCCTGAAATCACATCCCGAATGGTGGAATATAAATCCAAGTTCTTCTATCTCGTTCACACGGTCAACCAATGTACAAGTCTAACCATTTGAATCAATGAGATAAGGTCGAACATGATAGACACCATCGTATTATCGGCCAATGATGTAAGCCATTAACAGACATGAGAGAAACCACGGATGATGTTAATGGCTCTCAAGGTACTACACTACCAATGATGTAAGCCATATATGTACTTAAGCACCAAGGTACTGATGGGTATTTCTAAGTCAACTTCCGAGATAATGTGTTGATGTCGACAGGAAGCGACCCATCACAGGAGGGCCTTGATGCATCTCCTGTCAACAACATGAAACGGGTATCATGATTGTGAAAGAATGATCATAATGATGTTGATATGGAACTAGATTAGGAAAGGAAAACATGGAATGAAGTCTTAAGATTATTATAAAGGATATGAATTGAATGACTTCTCTTGAACACATCGATGACATTGAATGGAGTTGGCAACATTGACCCAAAATTGAAATGGAGGCTATGTGAAGGTATGATGAACCGAAATACAAGTAGATTACCCAACCCAAAAATGATGGAGACGAAGTGGAAGAGTGTCTGTGTTCAAGAGCGACTCGCTGCCATTAACAAATGGAGTACCCTATTTTCTCAATTTCCCCAACCATATTGGTCAGTACCTCTTTAGTTTTTAACAAGGTTGAGGAGCATAACATATGCTTGATTTGTTAGTTCATCCTTCAAATGAATACCTTCGAGTATATTTAATGAACCCTAAGAAGGAGTAGTTCAGTCTTGTCATGTTCTACAAGTCCATCATTGTTTTATGTTTTAACGAGTCCAACGAAGGTAAAACTTGACATCTCTTTCAAGTTTAGGGAGTTTGAAAAAGAGGTGACAAGGAAAAATCCATAGGTCCCTTTTCGTAGATAGTTTCTAGAGTCCAAAAAGGTAGAAAAACAATACTCAAGAGAACCTCTTAGCCATGTTTAACTAAGGTATTCCTATTTTTTACTTAGTCTATCTTAGTCCAGAAAAGGGTTAAATGTATAGTGAGTAGACTTATTTTCATTTACTTTTGCAAGTTCGAAAAGAAAAGTGCTCGACAATATTTTCATGTTTCAGGAGTCTAAAAAGAGTTGAAAGAGGACTCCAATGGGTTCCCTTTTCGTAGGTTTAAAGAGCTCGAAAAAGAGATAAAACTATACTCTTCAATCAAAATCACCAATGTAAAGCACAACAAAATCCGTGAATAGTTGTCGACCTAGTAAGAACAACACAAAAAGGATTAAACATACATGTTGCATAGTAAAAATGAATCATCACTAGGTCAAAAAATTAAATATGAATAAAATAATGAACAATATGACATTATATATGTTGGTTTGAGGGGGCCTATCCCAGGTTCGGAGTTATTTAGCCAAAGAAATCCCTACACTACTAGCCCTTTCGGCATCAGCCTGTAGAGTGCAGACTGAAGTCTCACCTGAAGCAGTATGGGGGGATGTTGGAACCAAGTTTCCACACCCTCGAGATGTCTAAGGGGCCGATTTAGTCCAACTGTGAATACCTTCGCGTAGGTCACTTCGCGCGCTTTCCTAACCTACGAGACCTTCGCGATCTGTTAGGATCGCCTTTTGTGCAGCCCTAAGCAGGGGCTGAGATGCTTTTGCACTGCTAGGGCAACGATCTGCGTTATTTCCCCAATTTCCACTGCGTATCCTACTTATCTTCTTACAATTATTAGTTATCTTCGCGTAAACAGATACCTTATCTCACATTTACTTAATAAACACAATTATATATGTCTGTACATCATATAAACAATGGAAATGTAATTTATACCTAATACATTCAATGTGGGAAACAGTAAATAAATACACAGGAATGGTATAAAACTTCTCTTTATTAATGCTTCAATGGTTACAGTCTCAACCTGCCCTGCACACTCAGCTACAAGGGTGCGCGCACTCAGTTTCGGATTACTAGGCCTCTACGCACTCAGCTGCAGAGCCTTCTCCTACTCTACAACCCAAAGACTTGACTCTACACTTAGATCTTCCGCTATCCTTCTATTCCATCATCATTCTCATTATATTGTTTTATTACTGATTTACAACTTAGATCCTTCCTCTGTTTATACAATAAAGACGACATTACATTACAAAATTGAGGGCAGAAAACCCTATGACTCATTTACAACTTCGCACTCTGCACCCACAAAATGCGGAGTCTTTACATCGGATTTACACTTTTTAGCCAAAATATGGGCTTTTACCCCCAAAAATTCCCTTGGGGGATCCTTCGAGTCACTCTATTGGTGTGGAGATCTTTGCACGAAGAACTCCAAACTCTTCCTGGACTGCTGCAAGATAGGCAATGCACTAAGGAGCTACCTGTTGCACTTCCTGGATGCGGTGTTCAGAGACTGTTGTAGCTAAACTTCTGCCCTGCCCCTGTTCCTACGTTCCCTGCATCTACATGAGATTGGCTTCAATCGAGGCTGTAATGATGAACGCCTCATCGATCCATGGTTGTATGCGCACCTTCAAGGCAGCTTCCTTTTGCCGCGCAGCGTCTACCTGCTCCTTGAGCGCTTTTGCCTGCTGCATCCGCGCGAGCCTCTGTGTAAGGGCCACCATCTTCGTGGTCCCTTTTATGTCATCATACTATTGCTGCAACTCACGCACCTTTGTTTCCAAGCGTTGTATGTTCGGGTCCTCCTGCAAAGTGGTGAGGAGTTTGAACAACTCTTCAAATAGTTTGGTTCAGTCCTTTACTGCACTGTTGACCTCCATTATTCCTGTTGTAATGGAATTGGCATGCTGATCTTTCACCTCTGGCAGAGTTGAAGGTTGTGCCTTCAATTGCAGCTCAGGTATTTGAAGGTTTAGCTCCAGTTGAACCTTAGCCATCTCTTTTTTCGCCTCGCGCACCCCTGCTGCTAATCTCTGGATGCGCGCCTCTATTGGTGCCTCTATTGGGATGGCCAACTCAGGGATCATCTGGTAGGCTTTCTTAACCACCTGCACTAGCTTCCTGTTCTATGTGACAACCTTTTCACGTTGTAGGCTTAGTTGTTCCATATTAATCCATTGCTCGCTCATCACCTGCAGGGCGCGATTCTCTCTAACCCATAGTTCGGCAATCACTCCATCCTACAGAACATAGAGCGTATCTCGCAGGAGTGTAGCCATGTTTATCTGAACTCCCTTCAGTGCACTAACCATAGGCCTATCAACCTCATTTTCTGTAACCAGTGCCTCCTCTGGCAGCACTATAGTGTTGGTCGTTTGGGTGTGCAGCATTTCCTCAGTCGCGGTCATGCCTACTGTGAGGTTGGTCGATAGAGTACCATCTTGAGGAGTGCACACCTGCAACTCCTATATCTATGTCGAGAGGGCCCCCAACACCATCTAGTTTTCCTCCTCGAACTGCTGGAGGGCCTCTGTGGTAACATCATGCACCATCTCCCCCATATCATGTAGATCCTCCTTAGTGAGGGTGATCGATTCAAAAGAAGTCTTGAAGGCTTTCGACTTCTTCTGCGACCCCACCTGCTCCCTTGGGCACTGTCACTTTACTTGTGTGGACGTTGTCTGTGGGTCCATGCTAACTTCCTTTGTTTCGGGCTCCTGTTTAGGCGAGGGTGACTTCTGGCCCTCGTGCTCCTTCTCTGCTCCCTATTAATGTTCTGTTGCTGCCTTCGTAGCATCGTGCACCTCCTGCGCCTTGGTTGCTGCTACTTCATTCCTTCTCTTCTCTACCAACTTCGCCATCCGCAATTTTGCCTCCTCCTTTTTCATTTGTTCAATGGACTTCTCTGATTCCACCACGGAGCTGGTTGGAGCGTGCCACTCCGGTGGCCACAACTCAAGCACAAAAAATATGACATCGTCCATGGCCAGGTAAGGTAGCTCATTCCATTTTTTGAGGGGTCCTTTCACGCCCTGATATATACATGATGGAAGTCTGCCTTGAACTCCGTGAAGCTCTGCAGATTATTATAGACAATGGGCGATAACCGCGGCTTGTAGTTAATCCCCATTCTGATGTTCATCTCCATGAACACCCAGAATATCTTGTTGTCTTTGATCCTCTATGTGTCTTTAGTTGCCCACAGTGAAGCGTGCTTCGCTATCTCCAGAAGATCCTTCGCAATCATTGGGAACTGGCTATCCTCGGGCAATTCCCAAGCCACCAACACTATGGACAGCAAAAACCATGCACAGTGGAAGTCTTCCCTTGTTCCTGTGCTTCACAACAATTTTCCAAGAATTCTCGGCACAAGTAATCCGCCCAATTAAACTAGACCCCCTCTGCGCATTGTGCGGCAAGTGCAACCACGGCCTAGGCACCTCATCCGTGTGGCACTTCCACATCACTTTCCCGACCAATATCTACATCATGACTTTGACCGCAATGTTATTGATACTGGAGATTGCGTACCCTCTCTTTTTCTTCTCTAGCTTGAACCTTTTCTTCATGGCCTCTGTGATAGCCAAATCATCACTTTTACCCTAAGATATGTTCGTTGGATCCTCCCCTTTGCAAGGGAGTCGGGTAATCCTATGAATTAGGTGGTTCATGATGGGGATGGGCTCCTCCATCCACAAACACCCATTGTGCACCAAGCAAAGTGGTTTCCTGATGACAAAGATAGTCATTGGGGTGCGATGGTAATGCGGCACCCAGAGCAGGTTTAACAACCCTGCTTTCTCTACTCCTCGCAACCACTTGTGCGGCTCCAACTCTATGACTCCCACCACTGTATTTTTCTTTAGCCGTATTAGCTATGTGCTTGCCAGATGTGGAAATTTCTCGTGTTCCGCAAGATCCCAGTCTTCAAATTTTAGAACCAGCACCCGTCCCAAGTGCGCTCCATCAAAAACGATATCATCGGGTAGCAGCAAAGTCTGCAGAGAGCTCTTGCTCTCATCGAGGTCCTTGGGCACCCTTGTTTTCCCCTTCTGTGTAGGAACATATGTCGACAACCTGGTCAGAGGGTCCACACCTTGGGTTTCTTCCTCCATTTCTTTGTCCTCCTCCTCTTCCACCATGATTTCCTCAAGGACTTCCTCCTCCTCATCAGCTTCCAAATTGATCACCTTCCCCTTTTCTTCCATGGTCAATTTAGTTCTCAGCGGGTTTCTAGGGGACATGCACACCGGTACCATAGATTGCTTATCTTTCTTGGGTCTCGGTGTGTGTGGCAATTTAGGGATTTCTGCAACTATCCCGACACTTTCTGGGGTGTCTCCTATCATCATGGCCTGCGCGGCCTCTTCAACAGTCATCTCTCTGATATCCATGGCTTCCTCTGGCATGGTCATACTTTTGTTCCACAAATATTTCAACGCTTCAGGTAGGTGCTCAAATAATGCCTTCGAATTCAAAGGATCGAAAAAATCGGGGTTCATGATTCTCTGGGCATGCAATAGCTCAATTCTCAAATGGCAAAGTGTTGTTTGTTGGGTAGCCCTTTGCAATTTACAGCGCCTTTTGAATTTAACTTCAACCATTCCCCCCAAATCCGGTCCATTAATGCTCCCTTGGCAGCAAATTTTCCCAAATCCAGCCCATAAATTTTGCCTTAAATGCATGTCTCCCACTCCATTTGGTCTCAACCCAAGCATCACAACATGAATAGTGACTGTAACAGTCACTTTCCAGCCAACCTACATGGCACCGCAGCTACCCTTGTGCTGTCACGGGCACTGTCACACCTTACTACTACGCACAGTCCTAACATCGCGCAGCTCTCGGGAAGAGTAGTTTATAGTCCCGTGGCTCCTTTCAGCTGCCTAGAGTGCTAAGACTGTGGTTCCTGTAGCTAGTCTGCTGGCCGGGCCACCTGTGTATAGCTTCAAACAACTGACATTTACTTTCCCTAGGAAGAGTTTGCTATTTAACTTCTCCAACTGTACCACAACACCATCTGTGATTTCCTTAATAACATACAGTCCCATCCCATGCAGCAAACTAAGAAACTCTCGATGGTGATCCCCAAGTCTGTCAATGTAATCGAGCTCGTCCTACTTTATCACTACGGTCTTTCTATCAAGAAAGTCCTTTATTCCTTCCTCAAGCTTCTTGACTTCCACTTCCATGATGGCACTTTTCTCCCTCAACCAAACTCTTTCATTCATGAGTTCTTGGAGCCTAAGATCACCCTGCTAGATCTCCTCATTGAGTCCCAATCATTCGTCTTCAAGCTCTTCCAACGACGCGAGACTTTCTTCCAGGGCTCCGCAATCTGTTACCCCTGCGAGTGCCACTATGCACAGACTAGACAAGATAGACTTCATATCTATTATGGCCTCTACTCTATCAACCAACCGAAAAGGCGTATGTCCGAGTACGCGCAGGTACTAACCACTTTGTTGTGTGTTGCATACTTTGTTCAGTGCGTTGCACACCTTGTCAAATGCTTTCGTGTGGATAACCTTCTACGGGATTGTTCTTCCCACATGTTGTATGTCCAACCTTAAGAGCCAACTCCACATATTTCCCCCCAACACAAGCTTATTTAACATCTCAACGTGGAGTTCATGCGCATCTGCATAGGTTGTTTTCCATATGTCGGCATCCATCTAGCTAGATGTGCACGCGAATTATCCTACCCATTGTATTTATCTGTCAATCGCACTCTAGGCTTCCCAAACTGTGTGTGCATCATTCTCTTGCATTCATTCCAGTCCTCAAAGCTCCCTTTATGTGTACCCCACCACTTCGTTGGCATAACACATAGTACCCAATTCAAGGCCTGGAAGCATTGCTTTTCTGGCACTTCCCTTTCAAACTTATCTAGGAAAGTATCTACCTCACTTTACCCATCATAAGTAGGTAGGTCTCTTACTTTTTTCGATAGGTAGCGCAGTGACTTTGTCATTATATTACAATTCATTGTAGTCACCTTATGTAACCAATTCTGCCATCACTTTGTTTCCTCATCTGAATCCAAAGTGCAAGAGCTCTCGCACTCCCATGCAAGTCATCCATCCACAGTGGGATTCACCCGGTCCTAGTTTTGCGTTGTTATCTTATAGATGTAGTCCAAATCATCATCACTTTCTTCGTCATGCATCAGCTCTATATAGGGCGATCCTTCAGCAAGGTCCAGAGGTATAACTACGCGTAGTGACTTCTTTTCAAAAATCATCTTGTGCTTCTTTAGATTAATCACCCCGTTCATGTCAGTGGCCCAATCAATTCCTAAGAGCGCAGGGTAGGGATTGTTGTCATCAACAATCTCTATTACTTCAAATTCTGCTACCGTGCTTACTCCCTCAATATTCACAGTGATTCCTTGCAATTGCTCCATGGGTATTATTTTCTACTGGTTCGCCATTCGTAGCTGAATAGGAGACCATTGCAGCATAGGCCTCCCCATGCGCTCCCATGTCTACTTCAGCAGAACATTCACATCCGATCCTAAATCCAGAATTACTTGGTCCATCTCATATTCTCCAATCTCCGTGGTTAACCTCATTTCTCTCCCGGTCCTCGTCTTATGCTTTCCAATCTTCCAGACTACGTGCAGTTCTCCTTGCGCGGTCCCAACACATATGTTAATGAGTTCCTGTAGTCCCTTTATAGCCTTACTACCACACAGTAACTTCATGCATGTTTCCAAGAACGTCGTGAGCACATATGGGTCCATCTCCGACTCTGGCCTATCCTTGCTTCCTGAAGTGGAGGCATCAGCGAAGCTCTTCTTTGCTTCCATGAAGGTTTCCTTAGCACGCTCCAAATCAAACTCCACTTCTTTCGCCAGAGCTTTGCGAACCCAAGTACTATCTTCGAGTTGTTTTCCTTTGTCATTTCCCATCGTAATTCCACTTCAGAGCACAATGTTCACATTCGGATCTTCCTCACGTGGCTCAGACCTCATCATCTACAGGTTCTGAGTCGGGGGATGCGGTAGCACTCCTTTATCGTGTATCCTAGCTATCAGTGTAGGACGATCTTCCGTCTCATGATCAAACAAGGTATAGTACATACATTATGGATGCATTAGGTTCGTACAATCATGGGCATAATGTCTTGGCCCTCTGCAATTGTAGCATATCAACTGTTCATGACCTCTTCCAGGTCCTCCTCCACCTCCTCCTCATCCACACCCTTGAAATCCTGTTCACGCCACTCTTGCGTTCTGGTCTAGGGGTCACGTTTCAGCCTGAACTCTGTAGGTGGGAGTTCTATCCATCATTAACTCATAGCTTCTACAAGTGCGCTCATCGTGCCCACTGATCTACAAAAGTTACAAAACAATTGTTGCGAAATTTGTGTATACTTTTGTAACAAATGGTAGTTGTCTGTAGCGTGTTTCCCTCCTATTTGACCAATCATGCACCACAAAGTAGGCGTTATGCTAGGTCTTTCTTGTGCCTTAGGTCTTAACGGCATCAGTCCTCCTCCCGCGAGGTAATTTGCAAACACCAGGAAGTGGTACTTATCATGACCCTAACCCTTACATTTGATGCACCATACCTCTTCACGCACTTCTGGTCAGGTTGTCCTATCCTATTTTAGACTCTGCATCTCAAGGCATAAGTTTTCAACTACACGTGGATCTGTTGAACTCCCAAGTTAGGATCCCACATCGAGGTCTCATGCAGTCTCATCGTGATCTCTAAGGCCTCTATGTGAGTTGTTAACTTCCTTGTGATAGCGCACTCCTGAAATGGGGCGTTAGTGATGCTACAAGCCATTCGCGATGTTGTCCATCCGTCAAATTCATATTAGCTTCGTGAATCATACACTTCAACCTCTGATCCAACTCCCAAGGAGTTTGACTTGGTAACATCATGATTTCTTTGAACCCAATGATCGACTGTGCTTCAGACTTCAACCTATTAAATTCTTTGTTTAGCACTTCTTGGATATCCGCGATTCCCATGTTTGGATTATCATTGGAGTGCTTAATATACCAGGTCAGCGTGCAGTCCTGCAAGGTGCCAACCAGTGTTGCTTTCTTTATATTATCATCTATAACTCCCTGCGCTTCCCATACGGCTTTTATGACAAACCAAAATTGGTCTGGATCCTCATTTCCCACTCCCTTGAACACAAGAAACTTTATCGTGCTTGCCATATTGACTCGCAGAGGTGGTAAAGATGAATATGGAGGTTAAGGCAGTGAAGCTAGTGGTTGTGTGGGTGGGGGTGATATTCCTGGTATTCTTTTCCTTATCATATGGATCACACTTTGCGATGAGACCTTCACGAGTTCATCCTCATCCCCTTATGGAGGTGAAAACAAAGGGCTATTCTCTGGTCCCTTACTTCCTTCATCTCTGTAGGTTTTTCCGCCTCGCATATCTTTTAACATCAAGGTAATTGCGTAACCCTCTTTTCACACAATATCATTTTAATCCAAGTATTCAGAGACTTTCCTTACTTACCTCGCGGTCCTTTGAGAAAGCATCACTCTACCTCATTGTAGCTAACTGAAGTGTCTACCACAAACTTAGTAATGAATCCTCCTATAATCTGATCGAGCCAGTGATCAATAGCACGTGCGATCTGATCCTTCAATGCTTCCAATCTGTGCACCAACTCTAGGGTCCACACAATAGGACCGTTGAGCTTCCACCTTCCTGGCCTATCTGTTAGCTTCGCGATCCACTCATACAGCTCAGTGGGGAAAGATGCGAAAAATATCTCATGGATTTCTGTGTACAGGTAGCAGTCTAACCACTCTTCTTTTTTCAGTTGAAAATTCTTGTTCTCCTATGCTGTGAACTCATGAATCCTCCTGTCCAACCAACTTTTTATTTCCTTCTTAGTTGGATTCCAATGATAAGACATCAGACATCTCTATGCAGATCTCGGTCCCAGAAATGGAATCATTTGTTGGCTTGATGGGCTCGACCTAGGTTCGGAGTTAATTAGGCAAACAAATCCCTACACTACTGGCCCTTTCAGCATTAGCCCGCAGAGCACGAACTGAAGTCTCACCCGAAGCAGTATGGGGGGATGTTGGAACCAAGTTTCCGCACCCTCAAGATGTTTGAGAGGTCGATTTAGTCCAAATGTGAATACCTTCATGTAGGTCACTTCACACACTGTCCTGACCTGCAAGACCTTTGCGATCTACTAGGATTGCCTTTCGTGCAACCCTAACCAGGGGCTAAGATGCTTTCGTGCTGCTAGGGTAGCGATCTGTGCTATTTCCCCAATTTACACTGCATATCTTACTTATCTTCTTACAATTATTAGTTATCTTCGCATAAACAGATACCTTATCTCACATTTACTTAATCAACACAATCATATATGTTCACGCATCATATAAACAGTAGAAATGTAATTTATACCCAATACATTCAATGCAAGAAATAGTAAATAAATACATAGGAATGGTATAAAACTTCTCTTTATTAATGCTTCAATGGTTATGGACTCAACTTTCCCTGCGTACTCAGCTGCGGGGGTCCACACACTCAGCTGCAGAGCCTTCTCCTACTCTACGACCCAAAGACTCGACTCTACACTTAGATCTTCCGCTATCCTTCTATTCCATCATCATTCTCATTCTATTCTTTTCTTATTGATTTACAACTTAGAACCTCACTCTATTTGTACAATACCATGGTCTGCGGACCTTCGATAGATCTCTAAAGCTGACATTACATTACAAAACTGAGGGTGGACAACCCTATGAATCATTTACAACTTCGCGCTTCATGCCCACAAAATGCAGAGTGTTTACATCGGATTTACACTTTTTAGCCAAATTCTGGGCTTTTAGCCCCAAAACTTTCTTTGGGGGATCCCATGCCCAACAATATGTTAGAAATGATTTTTCATTTTTACCATTTCACATTTACCTCCAACAATGAGAGTTATGAGCACTTTTGTCCTCGATCTTCTGCAACTAATTGTGTCCAATCCAATGGACAATTTTGAGTATCGTCGCTTCCAGGTAGGAGCTAAAAACCTTCTCTTTCTTTTAAGGGTTCCATTTTATGTATTTATAAGTTTTTGAGGGCCCTAGGGTTCCAAAAATTTTCCCTAGGACCAACGTAGGCACAGAGGGTCGAAAAGTGTGTTGCACTTAGGTATTCATGCACTGCATGTAGAGGTGAAATGCTATGGTTTTCTCTGTTGGGGTGCATTGGGCACAAATATAATGCTTGTTTATCAGTTTTCCCTTAAAATTTGACAACTTTTTCGCATGAAAAGGATCCTAGTGAATCTCTTGTTGATATTTCAAGGGTTCATTAGCACAAAATGGCTTTCGTATGGAGAGAAAGAGGATATGAGGATCAGGATTTAAATGAAGCAAATGATCCTACTACCATCCAGGAGTTAAAGAACGGTGGATTACTAAAATTATTTTTGCTTCCTGGTATGAGGCAATAGATGGAGTTGTTGAAATACCTTATTTTTTCATTGGATGATCAGGCACAAGCATTCAGGTTTGGGGAACATATACTCGAGATAAAGGTATAGGATATCTATTTCTTGATAGGATTGTCCGTGATGGGTTCCCCCATATATCTCCTAGGTGGGAGAAGTGGTGGGGAGACAATGAGACCTCAAGACCAGCCAACAAAGGATGGAAAGATCAGTATAAAATATGTGACCTGGTTACCATTGAGAATGATAATATTCATTATCGCAAGATTGGAAGGTAGCTCCACATTTCATGTGGCAAGAAGATCATTTATGCAATATGGATTGTGGTGTCTAGAGCCAACACTCTTCAACTAGAGCGAGGGAAATCTGGTCAATATGAAAGACTAGCTGACTAAAGCAAAAGAATGAAAACTAAAGAACTCTGGATATGGTGTGATCTTAGTTTCTTTTACACTAGAACAAGTTACTTCAGCTTCAACATATCATACTTGATCCTATCGATCTGAGGGTGCCACAGATAAGGAGGTCGATAGATCACATGTCCTGACATGCAAGGTTGTCAACGATCAACTTTTCACCAGCCTTCTTCGGATGGTTGCACAGAAAGTTTATCATGATCAATGATTATCCTTATGCACGCATGGATTTCTGTGATGACCCTAAACGTGTGCTTCCTGAGGGCGAAGAATGAGGTGCTTAAGGTAAGGAATTTCGAACTTTTAAGTTTTGAAAGTTTTACAATTTTTTTGTGTTTTTTGATGTTTCCGAGAATAAAATATTGATGTTTCATGTAGATGTGGAACCAATTTGACCTATTGGGAACAACACAGGAGGAGGTAGTAGAACTAGCATGGGTCACTATGGTGGGACAAGACATGCTATGGGATCCGGATGTAGCAGAGGTCCTATCAGAGGTAGAGCGCCACATGGAAGGGTTGACTCATGGAATTGATGATTCCATGGTCAACCAACTTCCATTGTGACTTCAACGATACACCATAGGTGCCTAGCCTTATCGGTCAACTACTGCACAAGATGGCTCACGTAGTTTCATTCTATCATGAGCACCTTTGATTATTTATACTTAGATCTTGCATGTAGTTTTTCATATGGGTGATGTATGCCATATGTGTCTTGAGCACAAATTTTGTAAAACTAAACTTATATGATACACCATAGGAGTGCTTAGTCGTATTGGTTGACTACTACACAAGATAGCTCATGCAATGTCATTCTATCATGAGCACCTTTGATTATGTATACTTAGACCTTGCATGTAGTCTTTCATATGGGCAATGTATGCCATATGTGTCTCAAGCACAAATTTTTCAAACCCAACT